>VWYI01001741.1:13218-24682 GCA_013399455.1 Anthoscopus minutus | reverse complement strand
ATTAAATAAATGCACAATATATTTGTCATTTGGGCTCCTATCTTATCACTCTAATTCTCCATGTCAGAACCTACTGGTCTAAAAATAAAAATGCATTTGCATCCATCATGTAATTTTTCTTTTAGCTGCAATGTTACCTTAAAATGTCTACAGTTATGGTCATTTAATTTTTCCACTGAAAATGAGTGGTTGGAAGATTCCTATATCCGCTGTTTTCATCTAAATTCCAAGTGGTTTCTAGGTGTGATATTCATTTCATGAGAAAACATATAACAAAAATAAAAGAAAACTCTAACAAAATCCATATTTTTTACATTATCCAGTAGGAATGATAGCAATAGCCATCAAAAATAATCATAGTCAAGGCATTATCTGATGTTTCTTTTCCTGGAATTATAGAATATCCTGAGTTGGAAGGAACCTGTAAAGGTCATCACATCCAAGGAGTTCTTGAAGATCAGCTTCCTTTTGTGAGCTCTGTAAATACAAAATGTATCTATGTATCTTAGTTATTTTAACTAACAATGGCTCAGGAGTTGTTGACAGCCAGATGCATTGTTTTGTAAAAAAAAAAAAAAGAAAAAAGAAGAAGTTAAAATCTTGATTATTTAGGCCATTGTTTAATGACCATATAACTATAAAATAATTATCTAGATATTTTTCCATAGAAACTGAAATTCTTATTACAGAACCCGAAATCAAGTTATAAGGTAATTGCTTTTGAACTACTTGGTAAATTCAGGTATAATTGCTAAGTAATTTACAAAATATGTAATTACCATGGGCCATATGTTCCTATGTGTTGTGTTCTTCACAATGTAGAAGCATGCCTCAAAAGTGACTCAGAACACCTAAAGCAGGGTAAAAATACCTCAGCAGTATGAATATTAAAGTACCATGGAGAAAAATCTTAAGCACAATTCACAGTACTTTCACTGATAAGCAACAGAAGTCATAGCTACTGGAAAGGTGGGAGGAGCTACCTAGGAAGTATTTTGTACCATATGTCTGCTTCACAATCCACTGAAGAAGTGTCAGAAGAACACTGCAAGTTAATATTGCCTGAGACAGTGATAACTTACAATACACTGACAACACAGATTGCAGATGGCCAAATTACCACTACAAACACCTTCTGGCACCTGACAGCTCACCAGATGCTGGTGGGTGTCATTTGCTACTTAATCATGTACCTGAGGAGAGATTATGGAGATCCTATCCAGAATCCTGTGGTATCCATGTTGGTAAACAATCAATGGTCCTGATGTAGGAATTCATCACAGTGCCAGTGTAAATAGTGTAATGCGTGTGTGTGGATACCCTGATGAATTTCCTCTACTGCCTTACAGATTAAATACCAAGTCTGACTTAACTGGTTAATTTGCATTGGTAATTTTATTAACAATAAGGTTAGAGAAAGGTCAAATGGCAAATACACACACACACACATATATGTAAGGTTACAGAACAGAATATCAAAAGCATCTCCCACATTGGTTTCTGGAAATATTTCTATAAGTTGGAGAATTCTATTCCTTCTATCCAGAAACAGTATTAGTGTATTTGCATATGGCCATGTAATTGGAGTTGTTTGTCAGCTTTAGGTTTTTAATGTACACAAATTCTGACTACTAAATAGTCTTCTAAAAACCTGAGAGTGAGAATAGTATCCAAAATATCCTGGGAATTATCTCTGCTTCTTTTTCCTTTTCCATTTTAATACTTTATCCAACCTTCTAAAAATTGTTTTAATCCTGTGTCCCAGTTGTGAGCCTGTTCAAGATTTTGTCTGCCTTTAGCCATAACATAAAATTTAAAAAAAATGTTCTGCAGACTTCATAGAAACCAAATCACATAGCAACAGATTACCACGGTTTTCATGAGCCATAATGCTTTCAATATGTACTCTCTACTGACATTATTTTATAGGTATTTACACAGACTATTTTAATACATGTCTTAAAAGCTTTCAAAATTATTATTCATCTTGCAGGGAAATAGTGCATAATGAACCCTCAAGAATTTAGTAATATACATTTTTGTCAGTGGCAGATTCTGTTTCCTTCTCCTACTCTTTTTCCTAAGTGGCTACTATATTTTCATTTACCTAACATTGAACAGAACAAGGGAAAGTTGAGATCCTTGAATTGATGCTCTATTAGCTGCTTTACAGATGAGAAATTAGGAAGAAAAGTTGTAACAAGTACATATACATTATATAAATTATATTCATTTTGTTATAGTATTAATATAGACCCCAGTAAGACAGCCTGAAAGATGAAATAAACCAGGAAGAAGTCTCAAGTGATAATCAAATGCAAAAAGAGGGAAAGTAGATGTTGTGGTGGACATGACAGAGCCTCTGACTGGATATCAAATATTGATTTTACTTAGCAAATGGGAGCCTATCTAGAATAAAAGATGAGAGTATGGGAGTGGAAATAAACATGGAAGAACTACTGAGAAGGAGCACAAGGACACAGGCTCCGCTGCAATTGCACACAAGATGTAAATAGCTTTGTTTATTTGTAGATTTTCATATTTAAATTCTTCACAAATTTAGTACAACCTGTACTTTATGTATTAAAGTCATATACGAAGTGACTTCTGCCCCAGTGTCTCTGAATTTGCTCTTTAGGCCATCATTTTTAACTGAAATCATGATATATTCTCATTGCGAAATGTACTTGTCCAGCTATTTTAAGATATCAATAGCCACATGTACTAGTGAAGTGAATGTGAGTGGATTGAAAGTGTTGCCTCAGTCAGCTAGTGTTAATGAGGCGACAGGTTGTCTGCCAGACAGTCAGGGCTGGCCCAGTGGCCATTGGTGAGCTTTTGTGCAATTGACTGCCTATGTTACTTGAAGTGCTTGAATGATGTATATCAAAAATTAGCCCAAATCTTCTGTCAGGGTAACTAAGTTCTGTAAGGCTATGTTTAATCATAGAAAAGGCCACACAACATAAAGGTGATTAAAATTCTCACCTAAAATGCAGTGAAATAATCTAAAGAAAAAAGCAGGAGAAAAAATTAGGAGGAAAATATATTTAGTCATGGATCTGCATCTTAAATACTTCATACCCTGTCAGCTCATTTTTAGTTCATGTAGAACTAAAACTTGTACAAAATGCAGTACAGAACATCTGGAGCGTGGGACAGATTCCATTTGAAGAAAAAAACCTGAAATTACAATTGCTCATCTTCTGAAGAAGGTAAATGAAAAGAGTAGAGATTATCTAATCAAGAATGACACTGAGAAGATAAATTTGAAATAACCATTCTGAATTTCTGATAACTGCAGAACTAGGAATACCATGTAGTGGTTTTAGTCAGAATGATTAGACATACTTTCTGCAAAACCCTGCAATTTAATTATAATGTTTACTTTCTAATGAAATAGAAAATATGCTTGGGTTCAGTAGGGAGATAGAAAAAATAGCTGAGAGATCAGTCTATAGATTATACACTGATATCCAGATGAAACTTTGGTCTTGCAAAATTCTTACATCACTGATTGCAAAAAGAGAGGGAAACCACCATTTAATATTTGCCCTGCTCCTTTCACCCTTTCTCTAACCACCTGTTCCAAGCTGCTGCTGGATATGTTACACTTGGCTAGGAGGACCTTCAGCCTCATCCAGTACAGCTGTTCTTATATTCTTTTGTATTTATGTACATGGTTGCTGTTGAATAATGAGTAACAAGGGGACAAATAAATGGTAGAACGCAGCAGATGTCCAGATTTAAACTGGTTGCTCATGAACTGTTAGCAGAATTATAGTTTCTGAGGCCTGTAAGGCTATTTTATGGAGTTATGAAACTAAAACCGTTTTTTTCACAAAATCCCTATTGCTATTATTAACCAGTAAATGATGATAATGATGATGATGATGATGATGATGATGATGATGATGTGTAAAGATGTCTTCTCCCATGACATGATGCATTTCATAATTGTTTTTTAGTAGTTGACTACGTAATAGTATACCAAAAAAATATACTGGGTTTGTTTTTATTATATGGCCTAACTGAATGTAGATAGTGCACTTTTATAAACTATGTTTGATTCTGATTTATAGAGAACGAGTGTGTTAGGCTGTTGAAGTGCATTTGTCTGAAAAGGCAGAGAACCTTCAGAGAGTTCCAGGAAGACTGAAGCTGGAACAAACCTCTGGAGGTTATGTGGTCCAACTCTCCTGTTCAAGCAGGCCACCTAGAGCCGGGTGCTCAAGACCATGTCCAGGCAGATTTTTAATATCTCCAAGTAGAGAGTCTCCATACGTCTCTGCAAAACCTGTGCCAGCCCTCTTGTCTCTGTCACAGTAAAATGTGTTTTCTGGTGTTCTGTGTTTCAGTTCACATTACCTCTGGTTCTGTCACTGGGCACCAGTAAAGAGAGCATGACCGTCATGTATTCATCCTTCATTCAGGTATTTATAAATATGAATAATATCCCCCTGAGAATTCACTTCTCTAGACTGAAAACTCCTCAGAGTTTTTTTTTTTTTATGTGTGAGCTATTCTTGTTGTACTCTCACCAGAATGTCCATGTCTCCGCTGTACTGAGAAGTCCAAGATTGGATATGGGACCCCAAATGTAGCCTCATCAGTGCTGAGTAAATGAGAAAGATCATCTCCTCCTATCTGCTGGCAATACTTTGCCTAATTCAGCCTGAAAATTCTTTTCAGCAATTCATACTGCCAGCAAATGTTTAACCAGGTGTCCACCAAAACATCCAGGTTATTTTCTGTCAAGCCAGTTTCCACCTGGTCAGCCCCCAGAGCGTATTGATGCATTGAGCTTTTCCTCCCAAAGGGCAAGACTTTGTTCTTCTACTTGTTGAATTTCATGAATCTTCTTTCAGCCCATTTCTTCATACTGCTGAGGTTCTCTGCATGGCTGACTCTGTATGGCAGTTTGTATGCTCTAGGGTATAAACCACTCCTTCCAGCTTTGTTTCATCAGCAAACATGCTGAGGCTTACTCTGCTTCATCATCCACATCAATAAAGATGTAAAACAGGACTGGATCCAGGACTGATATCCCTAGGGCAAGCCACTAGTCACTTGCCTCCCACTAGACTCCCTACCACTGACTGCCACCCTCTTGGCCTGGCCACACAGTTGTTTTCCCCAACCCGCTGTCTTCTCATCCAGCACAAAAGCAGTCAGCTTCACCACGGAAGTCTTGAGGAAGTCAGTCTCAAAGGCTTCACTGAAATCAGGTAGACAATATCCACTGCTCTCCCATCATGTTCCAAGCCAGTCAAATCTTGTTTGCAGGTTACAGGGTCATTTGCAGAAGTAAATAATCTGTAGTGGAACTGAAAAGACACATAGTTCTGATTTCCGTTTTCTGACTCATTCTTCAAACATATAAGCATTTAGTGGTTGGGTCTTATAGGTTTTTTATTCTGCCAGATTATCCAGCTTTAGAGGGCAGAGTTTAAAGGCTCTAGTTTCTCTGATGGACAAAGCTGACAGATTTCACAGCTCTGCAGTAAACCTTGTGAGACTTTTGCTGCTCTGTTCACCTGACATTGTATGCTGCATTCCTTCACAGCAGCAGAGCTCTGAGTGCTACCACATTCTCTCTAACTCCCTCAATGAAAACCAGTAAAAACAGTGAGCATTAAACACATCATTTTTTATTCACTTAACAATCTTGTAATTGCAATATTGAAGTTATTATTATGCCTCCCGTCACTTCTTGACTATTAAATTTCATTTCTTTCTTCTGTCTTCTTTTGTATATCTTCAACTATATTTTTTCTGACAGGCTTTTTTACATTTCAGAAAATTAAATAAACAACCAAACAAGCAAACAAATATGTAAAGAAATAAATGTACACCTTAGAGAAAAATATAGTAATCAAAATATTGTTTTGGTTGGAAGTGACCTACTAAATTCATCTAGTCTGATTCTCTCTGTTCAAAGTAGAGTCCTGCTAGAACAGGTTGTTTGGGACCACATCCAGTTAAGATTTTACTTTCCCCAAGGTTGGAGATTTTTTATCTTGTTTAGAATGTTTGCCCATCCTCACAAAAGTAAAAAAAAAAAAAAGTTTTTTTTATGTTCCAATGGAATTTTGTGTATTTTAATTGCCTGTATCCTATCAGTAAACACTACTGAGAAATGTCTGGCTCCCTTTTCTTCATTGCTTTCCTTCAGGTATACATACAACATTGATGAGACCTCTCTGAACTTTCTCCAGGCTGAAAAATCCTGTCCCCCTGTCTTTCCCTTTCTGATAGGTACTTTGATCACTAAATCAATTTTTCTAGAGCATTACTTTAAGTCTATATCATTCTTGTTGTGGGAGCCCAGAACTGAACACTATCCTGTAGGTGCAGTCTCACTAGTACTGAAGAGAGGGGAAGGATCACCTTACTCAAATTGCTGGCAGTACTGCTGGTGCAACCTAGGAGGGTGGTGTACCCCTTTGCTCTGAGGATGCATTGCTGGCCTGTTGTCCACTAGAATCCTAAGATCTTTTTTGCAAGCTGCTTTTCAGATGGCTGCACTCCTGCATAAACTGGTGCATCAATTTTTTTCTTCCCCAGATGCAGGATTTGACATTTACGCTTGCTTATATCCATCCAGATTACTGAGCTTCCTCCGAATGGTGGCACAACTATATCTTGCATAAACCACTCAACCTAGTTTTGTATTTTCTGCAAACTTGCTGAGACATCGTCCTTATCTGAGTCATTAATAAAGATGTTGAAGAATATTGGAGTGTGGACAGACCTCTGAGCTACACTGCTAGAAACTGCCTCCAAAAGGACTTGGTGCCATCAATCACAGTCCTCTGGGACCAATCATTCAGCTCATCTTTAATCCATCTCACTGTCCACTTACATAAACTTTACTTTGCCAGTTTCTCTATGATGATGTTATGTGAGACTGTGTTAGAAGCTTTCTGAAGTCAAGGTGAACAATATCTGTTGCTTTTCTCTCATCCACCTTCTGTCAGCTTTTCCCGTCATTGTAGAAATCTATCAAGTTGGTCCAGAATGATTTTGCCCTTGAAAATCCATGCTAATTATTCCTAGCTAGCTCCTTGGCCTTCAGATGCCTGGAAAATCTTTCCAGGACAGTTTTTCTCCTTCACCTTCTGAGTGACTAAGGTGATGCTGATTGGACTGTAGCTCCCCAAATCTTCCTTCTATCATTTTTGAATATAGGAGTGATATTTTTTCTCTTCTAGTCTTCGTGTACTTTTCCCAGACACCATGACTATTTAAAGGTATTCAAGAGTAGCTTCTCAATGACATTAGCCAGCTTCCATTAGTCTCCATTGCCTTCCTTACATACATTTTGTTTAAGTATTCTATGCTTTGGTCCTCCTCTGCTGAAAATAAATCTTCATATTTATCATAGTAACAACAGCATAGATAAATCTGTGTGACCATACAATAGAATATTTACAACTCCTTCCTCCTGCCAATGCATACCCTTTGGTATTTCTTTCATAAAGGTAGAACTTCTGAGTTCTTTCTATTATCATATACTATCACAAGATTATAAATATTCTTCATGGTTCTTCTCAGAGTTGCTTCTATTTTCTTTTAAGGATGCCCATGCCTAAAGTAGCAACCTTGAAAGTTCAACAGCTATTTTGATATTATCTAAATACAATATGTTATGAAGAAGCTGAAGCAAAACATTTATGAAGCAGGAAACATGATACCTGGCATAGTGTCAGAGAGTGTCAAAGGTTGAGAACAGTCTAAAAAAGAGGAGTGCAAGAAACTACTGCATTCAGTGTCAAAACCAAATTCAAAGGATTACATATCATAGCCAAGAGTCTTTGAATACATCTGGTACGCAACATCTGACCTGTTATGATTATGGCCAAATAGCTATCCCAAAGAAATCAATCTTTCTTTATTAGTGTGAAGTGTGGCAGGTGTTTAATTCACTACAGTTCTCTAATCATAGACCAGAAAATATTTTTTTCTAGACATCGGTACTCAGTGTTTTCAGTTATGATCAAAGATCTGTTATCTGTATTCCTTGCCTAATGGAGTTAGTATGATACTTCTGTGGAAATTTGTGTCAAAAATAAAAAAAGTTAGAAAATAATATTTTGTCTCTTTCTGGCTCTGTTAGCCAACTAAATTAATATTTCTAATTACACTCTGATTCCTATCTCATTCTTAGATGACGTATACTTTACTGAGTTTTTGATTTCTTTGACAAAATGAGTGATTTTCCTGTGAAAGGACTTTGATGCTTAATAAATTCAGAGACTTCTAAAGCAAAGATATCAAAATTTTTCCAGGAACAAAAGCACAATCATAATATGATATGTACAGTCGCCTTTAAAAATAAAACCTATCTGGCAAGATTTCGTTGTCACATACAAACTCATGTTTATAGTATTGTGTCAAAAAAAATTGCAAATCACTTCTGAACTTTGCTTATTGTATTTCGAATCAAAGCTTCCTATTGCTATCCTGATTGCCCTTCTGTATACTAAACAGTTCAGTTTTATGTACATTCCTTTGAAAGTCAAAATGCATGGGGTGGATTCTATAATGATCATAAATCAACTACAAAACCTGGAATTCTTTTTCAAACATACAGTCTTTATTTCTTTTGAAGTAAAGAGCTTGATTTTGCATCCACATTACATTTTCTCTGAAAAAGCATTCCCAGTATAAATTAAGCAAGTAGTCTCTTTAAGACTAGAAGTTATATCAAATACTAAAAAAAGTAAAATCAGAATTTTACTGTGATATCTTCACCATTGAAAGGTTCAAGTTAAAGTCTTCCTCAGTGTTTAATGAGTGCATTAAACCTTATGAAACCTAAGATCTTTTAGGAATTTGTGTCTGAATCTTAACTTGTCATTTTTCTGAGAAGACTCTCACTTGGGAGACATTCATTTGGACTTGATCTATAAGGTGGTGTTATGAAAGAGGCTTGACAGAAAGATGAGTTGAGAAGTTAAGCTGTTAGTCTCAAATTTCATCCTTGTCGCTCCTTGCTCTAAAGAGCAGCTTTTACTTTCCAAAAGGTACTTTTTGCAGAATAATTCCATTTAGCTTTTCTTTAGTTTATAATTTTAAACACAAGGCATTCTGGACAGATCTGTCTCTATGACCTGTATTTTCTATCTCTTTCACTCTTATCTATCATGTCCCATACACGTATTCTGATACACCCTGGAAAACAAAGACTTCCAACCAACAGAAAAAGCAAAAGGTAGTGTCCCTGACAAACTTACCTCAATTGAAAGAATTTGGCTTACTGCAACATAAGGAAGGTAAGTCCGTGAGCATTTGGAATCCCTTCTCAACACATATCAATAGCTAATCCTCACTGGATGTTTATAGACCTCTTAATCTCTATAGAGGTATTTTCCTTTCCTACTTTCCCACTGTAGGAGAGTTTTAGGAATTGAAAGGCCAGAATGCACTAATAATTGTTTGACCTTACTTTCCTTATAGTAGCTATATGCTCATTGTTTACCTTTTGCATGTCATATATAAGCTTAGTAAATTTCAAGTGTTTTCAGAAACTGAATGTAGACAAAAAAATTTGTGGCTTTGGTATTTAAAGGTAGCTGTTTCAATCATATTTATATAGAGCTCATGTAAAACTTCTTGATTTTTTAGAACTCACCATCATCAGCATTCTCTTACTGACTTTTGCTTATGTGCTTAGTATCCTGCTGTGGAGGGAGTCAGATCTTTATAGGTAGAATATGTGAATATGAATCATTGTTAGACATCAAAAAGATTAGATAAGACAAATGAAAAATCATAAATCTCAGAAGAGAAAGGATAAAACTATTCAACAATATTAAAAATTTTAATAGAAATTCCTCCATATAACCCATGTAAGCAGTAAAAGAAAGGTATGAAATCCTGTTTAGTTCAGGTCTTCTTCCATTCCACTTCTGGTACATCAGTCATAAAGTACAGTCTTATCAGTAAGGTACTAATCAAACATTTTCTTGATCTCTCTGGGGTGAAAATGATGTTATTTTCCCCTACCACATTCTCTTCTCCTGAAGTCTCTACTAACCTCTCTCCTATTTCTTTCAGACTCTTGGGAGGAAGCTTACCCACCAAAAGGCTCTCACATGAGGGTGGGCCACACTGAGCTGGCCTTACATTTGCTTTGAGCAAAAAGTTTAAAATTTGGAAGGCTTCCAGAAGCATGTAGACTCAAGTGGTTCATATGAGACTTGGCAAGTTTCCCTTGGTGTGTCCCTCAGGTACCTTAACCACTACTGACATTACCTCTAATAGATCTGATTTTTATGCTGCAGAAGAAACACTTTCTTCAAATACATCTCTTTTTACCTACTTTTTTTTTTGCTTTTCTTCCAAAATCATACACAGATGCTAATCCTTATGGCTTCTGACCATACCTAGCTTTTCCAGACAGACATGCTTGGACAACAAGACCTTTTTAAGGTTTCCCCAAACTCACAAAAGTCTCCTATCACTGGGCCACGATACTTAAGGCTTATGAGATACTGAACAGAAGGACAGGCATCAGAAACTTAAAGAAAACACAGAGCTTTGCTCCATGACACCCTTTGAGCAGTGGTTATGGTCTTGGCTATGGTAGGAAGCAGATGAGCTGTCTTTCAAACCCACTGCCAGCATATCATAGGAGGCTTAGCATCTGAAGTTTCTGCTTCCAGACACTCCAGATTCTCTGTTAATATTTCTGGCAGACACAGGAAAGTGTGCATTTAGTTACAACTAGGGAATTGCTTATGAAGGATCCCAGCATCCCCCACAGGACTGATTGTGCACAACACATCCTAATGGGATGGCACAGTACAGGCTGTGAAGATGTCCTGTTAATGTTAGTGCCAGGACCAAGTGGGGCCAAGCAGCGGGACATCAAATTCAGAGAAAGAACCCTACAACATCTAATTTTAATTTTCAACCTACCTATCATCTCACAACTCATTATGAAATAGGTGTCAAGAATTTAGGAAAAAAAATATCAAGATAAGTTTAGGGTATGTTATCTCCCTGACTCATAGAACTTGAGATCTATCAGAAAATGCACAGAGCTTAATTTACAGCCTCTTCTCATTCTGCATGCAGCTGATTAAATCCTACTCAAAATGGTACATTTTTAACTCCATTTACTGATCTTGCTACCTTACACAGCATTTGAAGAAGCACTAAACCCTAGTCCTAAAAACAGAGCAAAGTTCAACAGTCTGAACAGTCCATGTGAAAAGTTAGTGTTCAGCAGAGCCTGTGCAGGAAGGTTGCTTGGCTAGGTTGAGTGATTTCACTTTAGCCTGTTTGCCCTGTGAACAGGCAAAGACAATGTCAATGTTCACCTATTGTTGGGGGTTACATGTTTTTTTTTCGTTTCTTAGCTATTAGAATTTCTCCCATTTAGCTGAGAGAAAAAGCCTTGATGGCTGGGACATCTTCGGTACTTTAAAAGACAAAAGTTTCGGCTGAGCCCCGG
>VWYI01001741.1:0-13077 GCA_013399455.1 Anthoscopus minutus | reverse complement strand
ATATATATATATTAGTAAAGAACTGTTATTCCTATCCCCATATCTCTGCCTGAGAACTCCGTGTTTTCAAGATATAATAATTTGGAGGGAGAGGGTGGGGGCTTACAATTTTTTTTCTGCCTTCCCTGACAGATAACTGTCTCAAAAACCGGGACACCTATCTAGTGGGATGTCCTTTACTTTCCTGCAGATTAATTTCCTGCAGACTTCTGTATTTTTGAATGTAGAAGTCCACGCTGAACTCTGCACAGTAGTTTCTGTGTCTCAGTTCCTCCTGTGCAAATTGGGATGAGAATGCGTTCCTGTCTCTCAGAGGTATTTTGTGGATAAATACTAAGAAGATTTAGAGGTGTTGAGACATGATAATTTTGAAGGATTTGTTATCAACTCTCTTATTTTGTGAAGGAGGTAGAATTGTCACACTGATTTAGTAGTACAGAATATTATTATTAATAGATTTTTGTCTCGCTTTCTCATTCCCTCTGAAAGACTTCCACTTAGGTAATATAAACAGCTTCTTCATGGTGCTAGTTCTTAATATATTGCTGCTTCTTAATATATGGTGCTGCTTCTTAATATATTGACAAGATCAGAGCTTGGAGAATTAAAAAAAAAAAAGACGTCACTCTTCATTTGAATTTTTAAATTAATTCACTTTGACTGATTTTGAATCCCAATGACGGGTGCTTTTCACACATATTTTAGCAAATAGGAATACACATCCAAGAAAATAGGTAATTTTTAGGAATGGTTTTAGAATGTATAAGGAAAATGGATCACAAATTCACAATTTTTCAAAAAGGAAGAAATTCTACATTTGCTATAAATATTATTCTTATCCAATAAAGGTACAGAATTTATGTGATGTGAACCACTGACATTATTTGTTAGATCTAGAGCACTTCATGAAAGTTGCTGTTGTATACTTCTCATGGAGTTCAGCACTTCAGGATTTTGGAATATTGACAAAATGTTGTGAGAGATACCAATGACTACCTCTGGAAAAAAGCATATATAATTACTGATTTCTCTTAACTATTAAGGTAGTGTCAATAGTACCTATATCTATTTTAAGACCTCTTTTCAATTCATAGACAATGACAACAATATGAATGAGATTTGAATAAATGGCACACAAAACTTAAGCTAGTTCCTGAATCCTGGAAAGGGCTCAGCTGTATTATACATTGAGAATGGGTAAATTATATATTTATAGCCCTTTGGAGCCCTCATGCAAAGTTGTTTCTAGTTTATTCAAAATGTATGCTATTCAGTTTTTGCTTATTTCAAATGTGTTTAGTAAACAAGAGTCACTTGTGAATGATATGTTCTAAAATCAAATTTAAGGGTAAACTTAATTATGTTCACAGATGGTGAAGCATAATTGATGACAGCATGTCAATGTAAACTGGAACTAGCTGTGTCTAAAAACATATCATCACTATCAACAGCATAATAGTATGAATATTTTAAATGACTACTTTATAAAAAGGATGAGCTGGTTAATTCTAGTTGTCTTCATAAATGGCCTAGTATATGTCAACTATTTTTGTTTATGTGAGCTTCTATTTCATTTGTTGCTACACATCTTACTTTTTATTATTGCTGCAAAGAATCAGGAGGGGAAATATTTTGGTAGCAAAATGAAAATACATAGATTACACTTTTCATGAAACAATAATTGGGGCACTGCCATCTGAATTTCATGTGAATTTAGTAAGAAAAATACGAGATCATAATACTCTTTCTGCTTGATTTGCTGTCACCAATAGTGAAATTCTATGGTTTTATTATTTCATTTGTAGAAGCCACTTCCCATTTACATAAAACAGATTGGATCTAGCTATAGAAAAACATTGATACCTCCAAAGGAAAGATAGAATATTTGTTTGTTATGTGACCACAGTTCTTACAGAACTGAAATTGCATTTCAGTGGTCTGAACATTATGTATGATTACCAGGTTTACATGTTTCCAAAAAAAATTCTCTATATTGTTAATTTATCATTAAGATCTGAAGCTTGGAAAGATATATCACTGTTCAGTTTTGTTTTGTTTACTTTGTTTGAAATATAGATTTATTTTCCATGGTGAATGTGTTTTAGCATTTGACTGAAGACTGCTAGAAGATGAAAGTACTGATTCTCAGATAGTCTTCTGTAGGACAAGTGGGGTATGCACATAGATTAGGGTGCCTGTCAAGGAACTTAAATGTCACCCTACCCTAACTCTCTAGGAATAGAAATAGTCTTAAATATACTTAATCTCAGATGATATTTTTCTGTTTAAGAGACACTTGAAAAAACAATTAGATATTTATGATGTTTGTATAAAATCCCTTCTAATCCTGCCAGAGAAATCAGAGGGGAAATAGAACCTGCTTATTACAATTGATTTTTTATTATTGTTATTACTATTAACATAATCATCAATTATTAAATCATTGCAAGTGCGATATTACTTTTTCACATTTTCTTTTATAAATAATTGAAAAAAAGCAGTGATTTCCTCTGGAAGGAACCCACACTAGGGAAGTCTATAAGAGTGGCGTAGAGTGGAAAATATGAATTATAAGAAAAAGACAAGGTTGTGCTCTAATCTTTGAAAATCTATCTGTCTCTATCACTTCTCCCCAGGCTTCTTTATAATTGGACCTATTGTCAATACAAAAGATGTTTGTTAGTATTAAAGTGTCAGTGCTTTGGTGCTATGCAGCTCTGAACCAGCTGTTGATGTTCCCAGGTGGACAGTAAGGTACATGAGGGGGAAAATGTTGCCAAGGAGGTGTTGTTTGTAAGTTGCCATTACCCTTCAAGTTGTTACAAACAACTGATTAACATAGTGGCATTCCTCCACTCCTGCATTTCCATTCGATGGGGCTTTATCTTCGCTGGCAACGGAACAGAAGATTTTATGTGGATTCTCTGGCATACAGCAAGGCTTAAATAGTGGCCTTCTCCTAATGCAGAAGACAGTAGGATTTGCTGGTGATTATGCCTTAGAGTGCTTAGAGAAGGAATGTTTTAATTTAAATAGACTTTAATATTTATTATTATTAATGCAAGCTTTTCTTTGCATTATGCTTCTTTCCTGACAGAAGAAAATTTAGATTTCATGAAGCAATTACAAGAAACACTCAGGCAGAAATAGGTTAACAACAAAATGGAACAACTTTACAACACTGAATAACTGAATAAAAAAGAAAATATAAAAACATGAATAATACTTGAACCATTAAAATATAAGAACACTGGGAAAATCATTGAGGAAAACATTTCACTACAATAAGAAATTCAATAGGCAAGTGCAATTTTCTTTGAAGAAACCATATCCAATGAATGCTATGCCCATTCAAGCATATACCCAAGGCTTCTGTGAGGATAAGTTTATGCATCTTTGTTGAAATGGATTTTTTTCTAGGGCTGCAAAATAGCAGCAGATCAAAGTATATATTTCATATGTTCTACTGTGTTATGCTCTGACTATATCAATTGTGATTTGAAAAAATCCATTATGAAATTTATGTTTAAACCTAACATAGACACCACAACACAGCAGGTCTAAGTCCATTTTTATTACCTTACATTACACATTTAGTGGATATAATTGTTTGAAGCTAAGCTATGTCAGAAGTAGAGCAATAAGATTTGTACTAAATTAAAGATTAAAGAATGTTTCAAATATTTATGGATACATTGGATTTGAGTAAAGGTTTTGGTAGCAGGGGGAGCTGTAAGGTGTTCTCCACGAGAAGAGACCAGGAGTTGCCATCATGTCCAACGACAGAGATGACCACTGCTGGCCAAAACTGATCTGGTGGCACTTTTATGATAATGTATTTAGGAGTGAGAGTTACACATAGCAGCTGTGAGAGAGAAGACTAAAAAAAACATGTGATGGAAACAACCATCAAGGAAGAGGAAGGAACTTCTCCAGACACCAGAGCAGAGGTTCCCCTGCAGCCACAGCTCATAGTGAACGCCACAGTGAAGCAGATTGTCCCTCTGCAGGCAGTAGAGGACTGCAGGGAAGGAGGTATCCACAGGGCAGCTTGGGAAAGATCCCACAGCAGAGAAGGTGGAGATGGCCTGAATAAAGCTGAAGCCTGAGGATAGCCCCAAGAGTGAGTTCCTGGCAGAAAGGAAAACAGCCAGTACTGAAACAGGTTTTCTGTCAGGACCTGTGGCTCTATGGGGGATCCATGCTCTAGTAGTCTGCTGCTGAAGGATTCTGCCCATGGAAAGGACATATGCTGGAGCAGATCATTAAGACCTACAGCCTGTGGAATAACCCCATGTGCCAACAGTGGAAAAATGTGAAGAAGTAGCAAGAGAGATGAAGTGTTACATGATCACAACCCCCACACTCCATCCCACCTCTGTCACTCAAGGGGAGAGGGAAACAAGAGCGAGAAACAGGAAGAAAGGAGTAAAGAAAGGCTTTAGGAAAAAGGTCAGGAGTGGAGAGAAGATATTGTTAGCATTGTCCTTGTTTTCTCACTATTCTGCTGTATTTTTAATTGTAATAGATTATATTAATCTTCCCCAAACCAAGACTGCTTTTCCTATGATGGTATTTGATAAGTGATCACCTGTTCTTTATCTCAGCCCACAAGCTTTCTATCTTATTTTTCCTATGGACCTTTCTCATGAAGATAATGTGAGCCAGCTGGTGTTCTTCAGCCTGGAGAAGACAAGACTTCAAGAAGATATCCTAGAAATCTTGAAGTACATAAAGGGGCCTATAAGAGATCTAGAGAGGGACTTTTGACAAGTAGTTGTACTGGTAGGACAAGGTCAAATGGCTAAAAGCTGAAAGAGGTGGATTTGTATTAGATGTTAGAAGGAGATTCTTTATTTGTGAAACACTGGAAGAGGTTTCCCAGAGAAGCCGTGGATGACATGTTCCTGGAATAGTTCAAGGCCAGGTTGGATGGGGCTTTGAGCAACCTAATCTAGTTGAAGGTTACACCCCTGTCTATAATGAGATGATTTTTTAGGCCCCTTCAAAAACAAAAAATTTTATGATTCTACGATTCTATGATGACAGGGAGTTAGATATTGGCTTGGTGATATGGTGATATTTGGCAGCTAGCCAAATTTAAGGCATAATGGATCATCTTTTGACAACAATATCTCTGATCAAATAGTCTAACGTGGTTTTTCTTCACTGTTTCTGTAAATTCATGTCACTTAATATATTCGGATTGGCTCAGTTACCTCTGGAGATTCTTAGAACTTTATTGACTTCACAGGGCACCCACAGTGATGAAATTTTTAATTACTGAAGTTCTAAAGAAAATTTGATGAGTCTTACAGTTTCTTTGTAGAAGTGAACAGAACAATTTTGATATTACTACTTTCTCTTAAGAGACTGTTGGACTTTTCTGTGAATTACTGTCTTCTAGTAGGTACTGTAGTGTTTTAGTCTTTCAGATCTCTTTTTTTTTTTCTGCCTGATAGCCAAAGGCATTTCAATCAGAATGTCAAGAGATGGGAATCCGAGTAACAGCTTAGCAACAATCAATTCAAACAGAAGTTTAGGGAAGAAAATTTCATACCTGTTTACAAGACATCACATTCAACATTCGTGATAAGGATTTGAAGTAAAAAGTCAAGCTTATTTTATCTTTCACAACTGCCTCAGAATGTTCATTCATCAATGTGAGCTCACCTTGGAGTTTACATCCAACAAGTTGAGTGCTCTATACTTCGTGTGCTTTAGTCAAGGCATGAGAGACAATGCGGTCCACTGCAGCTAGAACAGAGTTAAGAGTTCCTGACACCAAACTGTAGCTCTCTTAAAGGCTTAATTTGTGTCCTGCAACAAAATATGTTTAATATGTTGTTAATACTTCAGGAATCAATAGGAATCTTCTCTGAAAAGGCTGGCAACAATTGTTTCTCTTCCCAAGAGCCACCTGATGATCTATCATTTGCAATTTGCAAAGCATTCTGGAGCTAAAAATCCATACTTTAGAGTACAGTACTTTGAATTTTAACATTACTACTAAAACTAGTAGTATTTCATCCCTTTTTAATGAATTCACTAATAGATACCTGGATTTTGATGAGATCTCACCTGTTCAGTTTTGCAGACTCTGAAGTGAGGGTCAGATTATTCTAGGTAAAACTTTTGAGTGAATTTAAACAAGTTAAAGATGAAAAGAATAAACATACAGAGAAGTTCTTTGATGAATCATTATTTGTGATACTGTTTAAAAACAAAAAGGTTTTTGCAATGTGGGAATCTTAACAGGTAAATCTTAAAAAATTGTCCAAAATTTAAGAACATAAGAACTTTCTTAGTTTCTGTTTCATGATTTTAAAAATACAGATTCTGAAGTGCTCAATTTTTGCCTTTAGTATCTGAGACAGCCAAATTTAATTTATAGCTGCAATTGACTTTGGCAATCTTTCTTCATTTATAAGCCATTATGTAATAGCTGTTATTTGATAAAGTGTCATTTCATGCTTTTCTGAGATAACTGGAGAAACTGGCAAAGAAAAAGGAGACAGAACAGTATCATCATATGTGATGAATACATTCTATATTGCAAGCACAGTAACAGCAACAAATGAAAGCACAGGAAGAAAGGTTTATTTTCCAGTTCCAGTAATTTAAATAGGTTAATGTATTCAAATATTGTAAGTGGAGCCTACCTCCTAAATTCTAAGTTGATTAGGAAATTTGGCAAAGCCTCAGAGCACCTGAGTTTTCCTCCATTTTTTGGGCATTGAATGTATATGCCTGGTGACTTCCTAGGATAACTTTGTTAGAAAATATTGTGTTTATACTAGTAATTTATATCCTATACAAACCTCTTAGAAGTTTACTAAGGAAACAATAACATTGCCAGGCAGTTAAGGGAGAGGATTGTCTCAGTCTGCTCTGCAATGGTCCAACCTCATGTGCAGTTGGAGGATATTAATAAGGAGGATATTAAGCCACTAGAAAATCCAAAGGAGGGTTACAAAGATGGTGAAGGGCCTTGAGGAGAAGCTCTATGAGGGGCAGCTGAGGTCACTTGGTCTGTTCAGCCTGGAGGAGACTGAGGGGAGCCCTCACTGCAGTTACAGCTTCCTCATGAGGGGAAGAGCAAGGAGCAGGCACTGATCTCTACTCTGGGGTTACAGTGACAGGACCCCAGGGAATGATCTGAAGTTGTGTCAGGGGATATTTAGGATGGATATGAAGAAAAGGTTTTTCACCCAGAAGGTGGCTGGGCACTGGAACAGGCACCCCACAGAAGTGATCACAACCTGACAGAACTCAAGAAGCATTTGGACAATTTGAAAAAGCTCTCAGGTACCTAGTGTGACCCTTGGGTGCTACACAGGACCAGGAATTGGACTCGATGGTTCTTTTGGGGCCCTTCCAACTCAGCATATTCAGTGGTTCTGTGATTGTAATTAAAGATTCCATTTCATTAAACTATATGATTTCTTTTAAGCAAATTTCATCTATCCAGTCAATGACAAATAAAATTTGCACAATTTCTATTGTGTGACCTGCAACCAACTGACTTGCATGAATCCAGAGTGAAATGGACAGTATTTTAACCAAAAACACTGTCCCATCTTTTCTGGCAGATGCATTCTATTTTTCTAGTTCATCTATTACTGTTCTATTCTGAGTTCATGACTGCCTTTTATGTTCAATATAAAAACTAATTATTGTGTTAAGCAGCTTTTCTAAAGGCTTTGCTGTTGCATCTTTGATGCCTCATGAACAGAATGGCAAATTAAAACATAGACAAATGATCTAAAATTGAAAACAATTGTTCTACTTACCATTTAATAATAGACACAAGGCCTTTTTAGGAGAACATACATATACAAAGAGATTTACAAGTCTTCTATTCTAGAACTCATGCATCACCTCCTCTCCGATTTTTTGCAGCAACAGCTATGTAATGAATCTATTTAGAATACATCTTCCTAAAGGGTTCTAATCTGTATAGATTCTCACTCCATACTCATCACCATAGTATCTGAGCAACTTCCAGTAGTGCATTAAGCAACGTGACTAACATCTGTCACATACTTTGGTCTCTCATCATTTCCCAAGGGGTAGATCTATGTGCAGTGAAGTGTTTTGTTTTGTATTTATTTATTTTTCAAGTGGTCCATGACTTGTGGTTTAATTAGTCCACAAAGTAAAGATTACTGTGAATCAAAGAAAAGTGTAAATAGGGAAATCCTTGTCCTAAAATGAGGTACTGAATTAATATCCCAAATATTAAGGTACCCTTCTTGATAATTTTTCACCTGCTCATACACAAAAATTTTTTTCTGCAGTGTCTTCTTAAGGAATTTTACAATATCTTTCCTGTAGAAGTGTATGATGCCAAATATCTGACACTAAGCAAACCACAATACACACCTGGAGCTTTTGTATTTCACATCTGAGAGTTAATCTTGACAGTTTATTTGTGTCTTGCCTAAAAATAACTTTCAATAAACTTAAGCAGCTACTTTGATTATACTGCAAAGGTAGGGACCTAAGTCAGAATCTTACTGACAGAGTGTTTTATGTTTCTTTCCATCCAGGACCACATATAAACTTAACTATTGGCTTTCTCATTTGAAGACAATAAACGTAAAGCAGATGCCTGCAAGTAAGCATGTGTTTAAGTACTCTCTTGTTTCCATGAATCAGAGCATAAAGACAGTAAAAGACCTATTTAGAGCCTTTATCCCATTTCTCAGACCATGTGCAGTTCACATATGCTTCCCTCATGGCAGATTTGATAGGATTTTTTTTCTTTTCCAGTTGTTTGAAGTGGTTCAAACTAAGGTTCATTTGCTTCAAAGCACAATTGCATAGCTTAGCCAAACTCAGCTGACTAGCTACTCCGAGTTATCTTTTTTTTTTTTGTCTCTTGTTAGTTTTCTTCAGTGATAAAGCAACAAATTCTTAATTTTTATTTTTCCATCTCCAGGTGCAGAAGGAAGTTTATAGTGAGGAGACGTTTTGATACATATGTTAGAAGGCTAAGCTCTTGGCACCATTCTATGTCACCAGGCATCAGGCAGGGCAGGAGTTGCCTTCAGTGCTGTGTGCTTCCAAGCAAACACATAATTTACTCCTTCTCTTTTCCCTGACTAATATATCATTTGCAGACTGTCTTTCTCACCACCATGTTCCTTCTTTAAGTATTCTGAAGTCAAATATGGTGCCAATAGCAGGCAGGCTGTGGGTTCAATCCCTTTATGAGCCTTTCATTTTAGAGTAGGTCTTGATGATCTTTGTGGGTCGTTTCCAACTCAGAATACTCCGTGTGATTCTGTGTGAAATATCTGATTCTCTTCCTAAGTGCTATTGAGCCTCTGTGCTTTCTAAACCACAGAAGGGCAAAACAAAGGGCAGAGATGGTTTTTAGTGTAATGCTTGCTTGAAAAGATATTTCGTAAATTTCTAGACATGCATCCAGAAAATTAAAAGAGTGAAGAAGTCTTTTGAATCTAATGATTATTTAAGATGTGCTCCATTGTACATACTAATAAAGCATCATTGTTTGTATTAATTTAAGTAAAATTTATGGCATCACTGATGATATTTATCAGCATGATATTGCTATGGAAATGTAGCTAATAAGAAAAATAATGAACTCCTGTGTAGTTTAAAATTGCTTAGCAGAAAAGATTATTGCAAAATGTAAAATTTGTTTTCAAGCAAGATAATGTAAAATATATAAAATATTTTTACACTGATTTGTACTTTTAGGCTTGAGTTATGTGCATTGGAAAATCCAGACTTATTACTAGTTTATTATTGAAGTAAAAAAAATAACTAATGTCATTAAGGAAAATAAACTGTGTAAGTACAGATATCAAAGAAAGCCATCAACAGTTGAAGCAGGGATACCTAAGAAATCTGGAGTGAATTAGACGTGTTCAGGAAGGTATCTACTTCAGCTATCTTTACTATAGATTTTTTCAAATGAAATCCAGTTTGATCAAAGCTATCCAGAATGGCATTTTGACATAATGTGACGTGCTTAAAAAAAGATGGAATTGAAATAGTCCATAAGAATTGAAGGATACTGTCAGCTTGCCAGAATGAAGGCCTCTAAGAAGTGGATGAAGGCCTCAAGAGAGTGGCAGAACTCTGCTGAACACAACAGATGAACTATGTGTACATGTGAAGGGAGGGACACAAGAGAGAAAGAGAGTAAATCCTCTGAAATTCTTTGTGCAGTGTAAATTTGTCGCATAAAATCATCTCTGTTTGTTAAGTATACTACATGTATATATATACATACATATGTATGTGTGTAGAAGTGCAGATGTATGTATATACATGCATATATATATGTATGTGTGTACACATGCTAAATTTGTTTGGAGATATCACCAAAAAGCCCCTTTTGAATGGGATGAGTGATACTTCCTAAGGAATTTTTATTTTTGCCCTTTCTCATGACTGTCTCTTGGTATTATTTTAACAGCCGCCACTTTAAATATTTTAGTACTTTTAATAAAGTATGTTTTATAATTTTCATAAAAGTACTAGCTTTGAGATGATTATTCTCAGAGTCACAGTTGGTGAAAACAGAAATAAATTATATTCAGTTCCTTGATAGTGCTTAATCAAGATTTGAACTCAATTGTGGTCTTCAGTATTTTCACTAAAGGTTAGTATGGGGTAAGAAAAGTGTGTTTCTGGTGTAAAATTCAAAATTATTTGAAGATTCTTGGTTTGTTATATATGTCCTGTAATATTTATAACATCACACAGTTCAAAACTAGTGTTATAACTTAACAGATGCAATGATGATGCACAAAAACCTGAGGCTTTTTGTCCAACCTTATTCAGAACAAATTAATATTAGAAACTGTAAGTATTTATATTTACTTCATATCTTTACATGGAAACTACTGCATTTTGATTTATTTCAGAGTAGTTTATGAATATTACAATTTTTCAACTTAATCGGGAAAAGAAAAAGGTTTTGGTGCAATAATAGTCTCTAGTAAATTTATTATGCTTTCCTGAGTGATTGTAATTCCACTAGAAGGGATCATAGGTCCTATACTCAGGTCCAAATGTGTTACTTTCTATAAACATCTGACTTCTTGAATGTTACAACAAAAATAAAGGTTGAATAATGAAGTTTAGGTTTTCAGATCTAAAGCAATGTCCTTTTCAGCATAAAAGCAATTTCAGGCACGAAAATTTTACACAGAAGCTCAGAAAAATTCAGGCTTCATCAGGAAAATAAAAGAAACCAAACCAGACAACAAACCAAGAAAACCAAAACTAAAACTAAAACAAAACAAAAAAAACCAAACCAAACCAAAAAAAAACCCAAAACAAACCAAAAAACCAACCAACCAACCAAAACAAAAACATAAAACCACAAAACAACAAAAAACCCACAAAAACTCCCAAAACAAGAACAAAACCCTCCAAAACTCCCAAAAAATATAAAAGAAAAAATAGTTTTATTTTCAGTGTATAACAGATTATAGAATGTTGGATTAGAAGGTACCCTGAGGATCATCCACTCCAACACTTATTGGCAAAAGCATAGTGCAGACAACATGGCCCACAGCTCTGTTCAGCTGCATCTGAAGTGTTCTATGTTGGGAGAATCCACCACTTCCTTGGGAAGAGTGTTCCAGTAGCTCATTGTTCTCACTATGAAAATGTTCTTGTATCCAATCAGAATCTCTACAGGAGTAATTTCTACCCACTACCCCTCCTCTCTGCGCTGTGGAAAGCGAGTCTCAGTCTTACCTTTAGCCATCTTTTAAATAATGGAACAAGATTATAAGGTCTTCTTCAAGCCTTTTTTTCTCTAGACTGAGCAAACACAGTTCTTGCTGTGTTTCCTCCTGTCAGGCTTCTCAGTCCTTTTCATCATCTTTGGGACTCTCCTTTGGACAGTGTCTTCTTTTTTTTACAAGGCTAGTGTCAGCATTAAGTGAGCAAATTTGAAACTTCAATCTCATTATTTGACTTAAAAAAGTTTAAAAAATGCTGTCTCATGAAGATCCAACATCAGAAAATGTTCTTGGCAAACAGTTTTCTGCTAGTTTGTATGTTCTCAGTTTCCATCTTTGGTACTGGTGGTATTACTAGGATATGCAAAGATGCCTTTCTTATCTCAGGTAATGTTCAGCACTCCACTTTAAAGAGATCTCTGATGCCTTTCTATTTATACAATAAATCTTTCCTTCTATCTTGCACCTCAAAGGGTGAGGCTGACAAGAAATATTGTGTATGACTAAGTAATTTCATACTTCTAGGAGCTCATGACACATTCTCTGTACAAAACAACAACAAAACCGTAGCATTTTTAAAGAAAAAAGGAAAAATCAACCTTCTTTCCTCAGAAAATAGGTGTTTCTCTTATGAAAATACTTCATTGTTAGCATGATACCCAGCAAACAGGAATTAAAACATTTGTTAAAGTTTATGCATTACTGTGCTAAACCAAGCAGAGTTTCTTGACAACATTTTTGTGTTCAAAAAGGGATCCAATAATACAGAGATTGCAAGTAACTTATTTATTCTCTCCCAGAATATGCAAAGTTAGGATCATTTCTTTGAGATTCTGTCTGCTGTGGTCTTATCCTTTAGCGTTTCTGTAAAATAAGGAGCAGATTGTATTTGTATTCCCTTCCTTGGTTTGGCTCACCAAGCAAAATGACAGTATGGGGACAAGCGACATCAAAACAACCCTAAACCTGAAAACACCCCACCCTATACAAAGGTGTACCAGTAAGCACATTCTTCTTGCTAAGGAATTAAGTGTGGGATTCAGCTTCTCTGAGGCAGTCTTCCTATGCACCCATGGCAGGACCAGATGCATGACTTGGTTAATTTCCTGATGGTATACGTGGGAGGTTTTGTGTTTTGAAGGCTCTGTATTTTGCCATTCTTCTTACATTGATTTGCCTTCCTATGTTCACTTGCCATCTTTTCTTTTTCTTTTGTTGCCTTATTCTTTGTCCCATCCTGTTAGCTGCTATTGGTGCAAAACTTGGCGGAATGGTAGTGAGTCTTAGTGACTTGTAGTATTTTGGATGACCCAAGTGGAAAACTTCAGGTTTAGGGATTGGTTAA
>VWYI01001734.1:0-27145 GCA_013399455.1 Anthoscopus minutus | reverse complement strand
ACTCTCTGTCTTGTGTATTCCCACAATTTGCCTGTAGAAGGACAGTCCAAGTGTTTCCTATTCATGGCACCCAAGCTTTTTATTTTCCTGCAGAAACACCTGCACTGCTGTTCTCTCATGATGTTTAGAAGCTTTTAGTTAGACATACATTTTTCAGAGCTGTATAATGTGGAAAAGGAGGGTTAGGTCCTCTGGTCACTCAGTTCTCTACATGTGAATGTCTCCCCTTTTGTTAGAAAATATTTCATTATGGCTTTCTGAAGGATTCTACTGAAGGAGCAGTACTTCCGGAGGTGCTTTTTTTGGTCTCTCCTGTTGATATTTAGATCGCATATCCAGAGAAAGAACTCTATTACATATTCTTGCCTTCTGTGGTGTTAAAATACAGTCACTAGTTGAAGAAGCTGTCACATTATACAAGACTGAGAAATGGTAGCTCGACACAAGTCATGATGAAGAACATTAAATATTGTTTTGAAACCTCAGTGTTTAAATTTGTTTGCTTTAGGGTAAGAGAAAAATGAAAGGTGTTGACCTTCCTAGAGGGAATATGAAAATCTGGGAACATGATAACTGATCAAACACTTGTAAGAAGGTGCTGCCTAACATGGAAGAAGGCCCCATTTCACATCATATTGGTTTTGCATTTCCACCTCAACTCATATTCTTAGTAACGAATATTTGAAAATGTAGTATGTGGTGGTTATACTGTCATTCAGCAAAATGCATTAAAAATGTCTGCAATACTGTTCTTATATTTTTTCCCCTTTTTCCTCCCTTTTCCTCCCTGGGCAGGCTGGAGCTGTACAGAAAAGTGCCAAACCTGAGGATCCTGGCATGTGGTGGGGATGGGACGGTAGGTGGTGGGCACCTGGCTGTCCAAGTGATTAAACTCCTCATAGTGGAGGGTTTCCCACTGCCTGCAGAGGCACAGAAAGATAACATACCTTATACTTGTGAAATGGAATATTTGTTTTTCAGTCTGTTGTGTGGCCTGGCCTATGTAAAGGGGCCAGGTTCTCATGTTCAAAGCCTTCTTTCCTTTAGGCATAAAGATTTTGTACAGCTTAAAAGAGAGAGAGAAAGACTAACTTTGCTGGTCTCCTCTCACTATTTACATTAGGTCTGAGGCTCTAGAAGCTTAAGTTAGTGTCTGGGAGCCATTAAATCTTCATTTCTGCTCCTTCCTACTAGATCCTGGCAGATCCAGGTTCAGTACTTTTCTTAACGACAGATTTCTGTGTTCTTGGGTAAGTGAATGGGGTCAGACCTTTAAAGGATATGGGCACCTTCATTTGGAGAAAAACTCTGCAGCTCAGGATCTGAAAGTCATGAGTACTAATGGAGTTATTATAACTGCATTCTCTTTCCAGTACTTTAAAATATTTTAAATCTCAGTCTTTGCCACTGACTGCTAAATACAGCTGAAAAACTGACCTTTAAACTCTAGGGGGCTCAGTTCCCCAACCTGCATTTGATGGCAATTTTAGCAGTAATTATGGTAAGAAAAATACACTACTACTCACAACTACAGTGATTGGACAGAACATATCTATGCCGATGTTTAGGGCATGGAAAGGTGGTTGGTTTATTTTGTAGAGATCTGAATCCCCTATCTTAATTCATCTCTGCTTGAATTTCTGGGGGAATTTTTTCAGCTTCTGTGGTATCTTTTAAAAGCCAAGCAGTAGGGTTATTAATATCAACTCTTCCCCTGCAAGACTGAAGAAATAAATCAGTGATAAGACTACTGCATTGCTAGTACATGGGAAAGTAAGACATGACTGTTACTGAATGAGGAGCTTTCCTTAAGAAGCATGGAAGGCAATCCTTTAGCAGGAGGCATCAACTGAGAAAAAGCGTTTCCATCTGTTTTCTTTCCCATCTGAGGAAGGGGAAAAAAGTAATCATGAAGATATTAAATGAGAAAATAATACAACGACATTGAGTCAGACAATTCTATTTCCCTTTGCTGGATTTTGTGAGCGAGAGGTGGCAGCACCTTCTCATTAGTATGAGCTGCACTCCACTATTACCTTTGCTGCTGCTCAGTTTGAAACAAATTAATATCTAGTTATTCCAAAAGCCGTTGCATTCAGAAATGAAAAATCTGGCTCAAATGGACTTAATGAGTATGTGATGGGACCAGATGTTACCTCTCATTATTGAGGTGAATTAGAACTTATCGTAACTTTTCCATCGTCACTGCTTGCTGTTACTTCCCAGGGCAGAAGTGGAAATCTTTGCTTTCAAAGCAGTTAGGAGCTTTCTGTTTACAGGGAAATAGCCTGTGTCATCCTGGATTGTGCAACTAATGCACAAGGTTTAGGAATGACCTCAAATTGAATAGTAATGTTATAATGAATTAGTAATTTGAAGTTTCTCTTCATCTATTAAAAGCATTTACAAAGTAGTGAGTGTTGTGATGTTACCTGAAGCAGTGGAGGCTGAAGCACAGATGTGTGGATTAGGCCAGTGGCAATGACAGTGACAAACTTCTTCAAGAAATCCTGGCCCTACTGATGTTATATTGACTTTTTATTCTGTCTCCTGTTATCAGTGCAGAGGTATAGATGTTTTGAAAGACAGAGAATTACTTACCTCTGAAAATCCCTTTAAAAGACTTCAGTAATTTTGGTGACATCCCAAGGTCATGAGAGCTGAAAGTACTGAGATGGCTGTTGTCAGACAATGAACTTGAACAGGGGATCATATCCCAGATGAAGACATTAATAATTGGACAATTGATTATGGTAAATAGCTGTCTGATAGATGCCATTTGTGAAAAATTAAATTCATTTTTGAAGATATTTGGAGAAAGAAATACCCTAGAATAGTAAATAGTATGGTGGTTTCTGTATTTATCAGGCCATCCCCTCTGTGGTCCTTCAAACTCCACCTTTTTCCTGATAGCCGTGTCACGCTGGGTGCCTTTTGTGAAGCTCCAGTGCTGTCCTGGTTTGGATTGGGAATATATTTGAAACCGCAGTAATATTAGTTGGGGCAAGAAAAATTCAGTTCAGCTGTAGTCAGGATTTTGGTTTTCTGTCCTGTTTAAAAGCTCATATTTGCAGTAGAAACTGAATCTTTGAAAACTGGCAAGAGGAAAAAGAATCTTCTGTTAATTTTTATTAGTTCTTTATCTAAAAATGCAGCATGGGTTCTTCACTCTTTTTTTTAATAAAGTGAGAAGTAGTTTAAGAAAATGTCCTTTGTTTTTGCACAAGAATTTCAATCACCAAAAGCTTGATAACATCTTTAGCAACAATTCTTTCTCTCCTTTGAAAATTACCATTTAATGAAAACAAAATAATTTACAGTAATTTGTTCCTTCTGGCTAGATTTCTATTTGAAAACTTTAAGTAGACCAGGAGAAAGATACAAGAAATACTCTCTGAAATAACTAATAGCTTAGGATACAAAAGAGACAAATTCATTGTTACAATCCAAAGCCTCCAACCCTGAGCCTTAGTCTGTCTTTTAGTCTAGTCTTTTATTCTTTTATTAGATATGTATGCATTTGTATATCTGTATATTCTATATATATACAAATATAATGCCTTTAACTAAAGGAAATAATTCAGAACTCAGGTCTCTTCTCTGGGAAAAGGACACTTGTGAGCAAGTTCATGCTTGGCAGGACAAATTCTGAGACACCATGCTGTTTTAATGTGTCTCACATTTTCTTTCATAGCTGTTTGTCAAAGGTTGAGTTTCTTTTAACATAATGGTAATTAAAAAAAATACCTTGAATTGTCTACATTATTCTTCATTCATTTTTTTGAATTTCTTTTACTTGATCTTCTCTGTGAAAAAGAATATGATATGACCAAAATATGTCTTTTTCCCTTTAATTTTCCTGACAGTTCTCTTAATTTCTTTTTTTATAGGTGGGCTGGATCCTGTCCATCCTGGATGAGCTGCAACTCAGCCCCCCACCTCCTGTGGCTGTCCTTCCACTTGGCACTGGGAATGACCTTGCCCGCACCCTCAACTGGGGTGGGGTAAGGACTGGCTGGGGTACCCTTTTGTGGGGGTTCTCAGCTTGCTGCTCAGATTTAATTGTGTGAAGTGGAACTTCCTTTTGGCTAGAATAGCAGGCAGGGCTGTGTCCGAGGTCTGCTTCACTCTGGCAGAACAGTTTGCTTCAATTTGCAGTCTGGGATTTTGAATTACTAATGATGTTGCAATAAAAGTGTATGTAGATGTATCTGGTATTTCAGGCCAAGTAACAAGAACAGTAAACAGGCTTCTAATTTAAGAATAATTTAAACTTTCTCTTTGTTTATCCTTTACTGCAGCACTGGATTTATTCTAGGAAAGGCAAATATACTTTGAATTCCTCTCCTTATGGCCTTACTTTGCCTGCCCTAGACTTATACACCTCAATAGTAGCTTGTTGAAATGCTTGGTCGAAAGTTTATCAAGGGTCTCAGGCATGTATGAAGGGAGGGAGGTCTGTCAGGTGATTGGTGAGTAACTTGGTTTGTTTTCACTATCCGTGGCTGATACTCTGGTCACTCTGCTGTCAGGGTTACACGGATGAGCCAGTGTCTAAGATCCTGTGTCATGTAGAAGATGGGACCATTGTCCAGCTGGACCGTTGGAATCTTCAGGTTGAGCGCAACCCTGATTTGCCTCAGGATGAGCTGGAGGATGGGGCACGTAAGGTTAGAGCCTGCTTTTTCCATGGAAAATATAGAATGCTTATGAATTGCTTTGGGTTACACTTTAAGCAGCATGGGTGGGGAATTATGCAACTTTTTAAATTTTCTATTTGCATCTCTTCCTTTGGTTCTTTTCATGCATCAGTGATTCCAGAGTTGTGTGAACGGCATTTATTCATTGTTTGAAACATCCCTGGCACTGAACATTTATGTCAAAGAATAAATCCTGGAAAAAAATCCCTAGCATTTTATCAGAAAGGTCATTGTTGCTTTCTCTAGCAGCTGGAAAAGCAACCCTGTCACTCCCATCCATTCCCCAATTAGAAAAAATTAAAAACAGGATGTAAAATTTTATTCCTTAGGATTTTTCTAATGAATACCAGCTGTTTCCTACTTTACAGCAAGGTGTAATACTTTTGTATTTAACTTCTTTTATGTGAGTCTCCATGTAATCTCCACTAGTGTATCTTGGTAGTTGAAGAATGGGGATTTTTTTCCAAGGAAATCACATTTGGAATGGAGATGTTGAAAATACTGAAAAATTAAAAACCCTCCCTGTTCTGTGAACCATTTTGTCCTTCTCACTTATAGTTTCCAGCTGATCTATTGGATGCTACAGTTGCCTCTCTACAGCCCTTCTGGGTGTATGAAACAATGAAGAGGCCAGATGTGTGCCTGCCTGCGTCATGCATCCTCAATAGGATTAGGGCTTCTTCTCTGGGACTTGTATTGCTCCTGGTTATATATGAAGCAAGAAGAATGCAGCTGGAGTTTCATTTGCCATGCTGAGCTTGAAAAGCCAGCAAAACCTTTGAAAACCTTTGTGTCAGTGATAGGTTAAGTGGCGCAGCCTTATGGGAAGTCTAAATAACAACATAAGGAACCCCTTGATGTGTTAACAAAGACATATGATCATATGTATATGATCATAAAGCACTGTGGGTCTGTTTGTGTTCTTTGGGGTCTTGGATCTCATCATTTTCCACAAGCCATTACTAACCTTCAGGGCAACCTTCTGTTTACATTTCCCTGATATGTTCCACTTTGTTCTTAAGTTTCCATGATGAGCCAAGTTTAAATGGTTAAGCCCATGTGTACTGAGAAATGTTCCATTCATGTTGTTTTTATGTCTGTTTTTATTATCTAATTACAGCTTCCTCTCAATGTCTTCAATAATTACTTCAGTCTTGGATTTGATGCACATGTTACGCTGGAGTTCCATGAATCCAGAGGTAATAAGAACTTTTTATTTCCTTAGCCTTGTGGATGGGCAGTTATTTTATTAATTAGAAATAGGATTGGATTTAACATCCTGTTCTTATAATTCAGAAGTAAAGCTGAAGCACAATATCTTCATACAAAAAGTAAAAATGATTGTATCATGAGTTTCCAAAAGACTTCAAGATTAAGAAGTGAAAAAAATTACAAAGAAGACTGTAATGTACTTTAGAAAAAAAGGGCTACAAGGAAAGCTTTTCAAAGTGTTGGATCTTGTAAAGGATCTTGTAATCAGGAGTGAGTGTGGCAGTAGAAGAAAGAGAAGAGCCACAAGAGAGGAAATGGCAGGAATTTAATTGTGCTCTCATACTGAACAACTGTTACCTATGAATCAGTGTATCGTAATGTCCATGGACTTGGTACAGACCCAGACTTGGTACAGACTCTATGCAAGGCAAAGGGTTTAAAGTCCACAGAAGTGTCAGGAATTTGAGCATTGTAGCACCTTTTCTGCCCCCTTGCCAGTGGCAGTTATGCCACCCTGTACAGACTGACCTGTGACTTAAGGACTGATACAAACAGCTTTGCACTCATATGAATGGCCCTATTGGTATGGTTTAGGCAGGTGAGCTTGTAGGAACAAACCTTGTCCAAGGGTCTGCCTTCTGCTTTTGGGCATTCCAGCTTCATGGGCAGGTATTTTTTCTGAAGCATACCCTTCCTTATATGCACTGTCATATGATTAGAGTATAATTTCAAGATTAAAAGATAGCACTTTAATGCCAGGCTAAATAAAGAGCAAGGATACATGATGGAATGAGGTAATGCATATTTTATGATGTTTAAAACTGCTTCAAGCTTTAGGAATAATAATGAGGGGCCACAAAAGGGCACAGGAATGAAATTATGACAGCTGTATGCATTTTTTTATGAGTGCCTATCACTCTGCATTGCTAATGTGACTGTGAATATACTGTATAGATTAAATGCATGGCTACTTTCTCATTTAATGGAGGCATTATTTAATAATGAGGTTATGGAGCCCTATAAAGAATGAATGTTATTCCAGACATGCCAGTCTTTTAAAAATTTACACTGGTGAAAAAGCACTTGGCAGAGCAAGCTGTGTGTCTGAGTATGTATGGCCAGGAGAGTTCCTTGTAGCACAAGCGTAGCACCACTGCCGGTGCTGTCCTTGTCTTCTCAAATGCTAAAATATATTAAGTGAATTGTCTGTATTTTAGAAGAGGAAAGCTTATAGCTTTGGAGGTGTTGCTTGTGTGGGTTGTATTCTTTTTCATGTGAAATTGGGGTTGTTCTGCCTGGAGAAGGAAAGATTCCTGGGAGCACTTATTATAGCCTTTCAATACTTGAAGGAGATTTATAAGAGAAATGAGTCCTGCTTCAATCGAACAAGGAATAATGATTTTAAGTAAATAGAGTGTAAATTTGGACTAGATATAAGAAAGAAGTTTTTAACAATGAGGGTGGTAAAACACTGGCACAAGTTGCCCGGAGAGGTGGTGGATGCTGCATCCCTGTAAATGTTCAAAATTGAGTTGAATGAGGCTCTGAGCAGCTTGATCTGTCTGGGTGAAGATGTCCATGCCCTTGCAGGGGGTTGGACTAGATGGAATTTAAAGGCTCCTTCCAGCCCAAAGTATCCCATGGCTCGGTGAATTAAGCAATGGAAATCAGATTATGATCTGATTTACTACTGATTACAATCCAGAGAAATTCTTAACAATGGTAGCAAAATGTAAAGTACTTTCATAGCTATAGCATTTGTGCTCTGGAGGTAAGCAGCTGTATGCATTTGCTTATGAAGCTATTTTAATCACATATAGTATTAAAACAAATGAATGCCATGCCTGCAAACCAAAATAAGATAAATTGATATGAGCTCTCAGCCTAGCAGGACACTATTTGCAGTGGAGATTGGTCAGCTGTTATATTTAGAATAAGCAGTGTTTGCAGTTTCTCAGAGGAACCTACATATTAATGTGGCCTTTTCCGAGGCAACCTCTACACTTCTCTTATGACTAATCAGATTGAGACTTGAAGGTTAGATCCAAGTCTAATGTATTTAGCTCTATTTCTTTAGGAAGTGTTCTGGGTAATGGCTCTTTCCAACTTCCTCCATTGGTATCCTTATGCTTTGGTGGAGCATGGAAGATGCAATTTACTTTATCTCTGCTGACATGCAGTTTGATCCCTCAGCTGTGCAGGACAGCTCATTTGCAGGAAACTCCCCTACTACACACAGAGTCTAACATATTCCATTTTCTACTTCCTTGATGGTTTAGGAATTGTGAGGATGGAGTGAGCCTTGGATATGCACTAAATAATTTACTTCTACAAAGTTACACTCTAATCAACTTAAGGCTCTATTTTACATCACAGAGTCCTTTCTCCCTACCTGTGCTCATTTCTGTTGGCAAAAGTAGGACCAGTAGGATGAGGGAGTATTTATCATAATTTATTGACATTTTATGACAGATCTAAGTAAGGCCCAGTGGTGTGGTGTCTGCTATCTGAAACCATTGGGGATCCAAGGAAATCAGAATGTGCAGCACAGGCACTAAGCCTGTGGAAGCCTTCTGCTGCTTAGCATGGGATGTTGAGACTCTCTGAAAAGACCTGTGAGCTCAATACATGAGATGAGATGGACTTATGCAATTAAATTCATTGTTTGAAACAGAAGTGGCCCTGAGTATGAGCCACCTGTGACACAGCAACAGGTATATTAACTGGGCCAACAAGCAAATCAGAAACCTCAAGCAGCTAATTCTTATGAAATGGAGCCATATTTTGTGAGATGTAGTGGCTTTCAAGAGAACTAGAAGTATTGTTTCAAGTGGTCATATTACAGGTAATTTGGATATGTCCACACGACTGCCTTGGTAGTTTGATGTTTTCACTAGAGAATCAATGAACCAGGGTGAGTAGTTGGCACTAACACTGAAAACAGGGTCAGAAGGGCTCCTTCTGGAATCTCTAGATGCCACAAACAAGGAAAGTAGTTTCCAAGGAGGCTCAAGAATCAATTGTATTCTGGGAAATGTAGCTTATATTGGAAGATTAAGGGAACTCCATTTAGCTTATTGCTAAGAAGGTTAAGAAGCGATTTAATCATTGCCTCTAAGTATTTATTCAAGGAGAAGATATCTGATAGTTGAAGGCTCTTTAATCTGACAGAGAAGCATAACAAGATTAAGCAGTTGGCAGATGAAGACTGAAAATTTCAAGATTGGAAATGGCCTGTTTTACATTAACAGTGAGAATAATTAACCATTAGATGTATATTACTACTAGATTTAAAATTCTCCATCCCTTGGAGTCTAAGCAAAATGAAATGACTTTCTAAATAGGTCTCAGGGTAACCAATTTATTTTTTTTTATGCAGAAAATCTTTGGGTAGAAATATCTACTCCTTAGTAACTCTTTTAAGACATCAGAATTTAGGGGCTGTTTCATCTTGTAATTTACTAATGCTTTACTCCTGGTTCAAAGCATGGGTTATTGTTTCATAAAGTTCTACTAATTCTTACAGATTTGTTCTCTATTGTTAGAAAGAGAAGTCTTACAAATTCTATTGAAGGATCATAAGATGAGTAGTCTGAGAGGTGTTAAATTAACTGATTGAATTCTTGTCACCTCTTTGCTCCTGTTGCCCTCTATTTCCACCCTCTACAAGAAAAGAGGAGGATTCAATATCAATGTTTCAAATGTGATAGCAGAGAACGGCACAGATGGGGGACTCACACATGGAAAACATATTTATGTTAATGTTTTCTATGAGTGATACATTGCAAGCGCTGTAGTGCTGTCAGGGAATGTGAAGGCATAATGAAGTCTACTTGTTTTATTAGGGTATTCATACTTTTATTTTTTATCCTTTCACAGAAGCAAATCCAGAGAAGTTTAACAGCCGATTTAGAAATAAAATGTTTTACGCAGGGGTAAGTACAGATTTGTCTTACAGAATGATGTTAACTTAGTTGCTTGAATGTCTTCTTTATTACCTTCCCCCTCACTTTTTCACATCAGGAGCTTATGCCAGTTCATTGTGCCTGTTACAACTTCAAATGCACACATGCTGTTTCTGGCGGTGCCACACACAGGTGTCTGTAGAAAAGAGCCTGTGGTTATTATTATAACCTGTAATTATACAGAGCTGAGCAGGTGAGAAAAATACCACACCTTTGGACACAGTCCTGGTCATATCTCAGTCCCTCTGCTTCTGGCTCATAAGCTTCTCGAGTCACTGCTCCTCTTTTTTCAGGGTTTGGGAACTGCATTGATACTGGCTTTCCTAGAGGGATCACCAAAATTTTAGCATGTACCATTGAGGAGCAATCTTGGATATAGGGTCATGAGGAGCGCAGGGCACAAACCAGATATTTGGAGTGATTAATGGTGGGTCAGTGTGCACAGATAATTACCCACTTGTGTATTTAGGAGGCAAATGGACAACACTTTGTTCTAAAGTCATTAAGAGCAAACACCAGTTTGATAATGAATGACATATAATGTATTTCTGGATGATGACACCCACTGTACCCATGTGCCTTAAACATGGAAATTAGTAAGCAAACAAGATTTTGTGCTTAATGGTCCAGGATACCATTGCACTTGGGAGTCCAAGGACTTCTTTACAGTTAAGCTCTGAAAAGAAGAAATATCTTCTTCAATTTAAAACAATAAAATCAAATCATGTTTTCTGAGAGAGTAAGTTTGACCAAAGGATGACATTTTGGTAGTTAGTTCTGTGGAGGAAAAAAAAAGAGAGTAAGTGTTGACAATTCCTGCACTTATTTCTGTTGCAGGCAGCCTTTACAGACTTTCTGCAAAGAAGCTCAAGAGATTTATCCAAGCATGTTAAAGTTGTGGTAAGTATAAGAAATTGTGTCATAATATTGTGGGGAGGGGGTGGAGGTGGAGGTTTGGAGAAAGAATGAGGTTTAATGGCTCTGTTACTTTTCAGTTTTGAGCATGACTTTTGCAATATATCCCAAGGAAAGTCTTGGGAAAGTTGCTACAAAGCAGCAACACTTCTCTTGTCTGTGGCTCCATTCAGCAATTTCTCTGTGCTCTGTCACTTTGGCTTTGTAGTGTGATGGTACAGACCTGACTCCAAAGATCCAGGAGCTGAAGTTCCAATGTATAGTGTTTTTAAACATACCCAGGTAAGCTCAAGACAGATTCTTGAAGTTATGCAAGAAAAATAACAATAATTTTCAACAGCTGGTACCTACCAGCTCTCCTAGGCTGGGTGAATGTGCAGGAAGCATTTTGCCTCGGGCTACCTTGTTGAGAGCCAGCTGCTTATAATGTTGTTAATGAGCTTTGCAGAATGGCATCGAGTTCAGGGTGCAGCAAAACCATTCCTAAAAACGTTGAATATCCTGATATGGTAGAAATGCTTAACAAACACACTTGGAAAAGCTGTGCATCTAACCTGCAAACAAGTTAGTAAAGAGACAGATACCTGGTCTTTTGCTTAATTAGAATCAAAGTGTGGAAAAAAGGAAAAGGGGAGGAGGGGACAGCAATGGAGAGAGAGGAAGGATGAATATCTTACCAGTAAAGGAGTACCAGACTGCTGAAAGAAGTCATAATTTTTAACATGTTACAAGCTACCTTTAATAAAAATGTAAAAAATAAAATTAAAATACAATAAAAAGATGCTGAATTCTCAGAAGTTGTTCATCTCCTGCTCTCTAGAACAGTAGTCTCCCAACTTTATTGGATTATATATTTCTATCAGTAAAAAGCTTTTAAGCACCATCCCAGTATATTTATAAAACATCTACATATACCTCTATACTAGTATTACAAGCAATATAAAGCATACACAAATATGAATTAAGAAAAAATGTCATAAAGATGAGACAAACACTTATTTTAATGTTTTCTTTCTTATTGAAAGCAAAAGTAATATTTTTCTTCATACACTCTAATTGTTTTGTCAGTTGTGGATTTTTCTTGCATGCACCCCACTTTGGAGACCACTGCTTTAGATGACCTACTACTTTACTCCACAGGCAGTCCCAAGCACTTACTCTTTTGAGTCTTGCACTGCAAGCTTCTACTTGGTGTCATCTCTCCAAAGTTCTGCTTTCTATCACTTTTAGATTACATTCACATCTATTCTTTGACGGTAGAAAAGAGAGATGCCACAGCTGTATCTGTTCCTGCTTCTTATGTCTCCCTGTCTCCTCAAACTATGCAGCGTTTGCATTCCTTGTGCTTTTAGAACTGCTGATCTAGCAGAGAGAGAGGAAAGAAGGGCAGAACAGCTCACCAGCAGGAATCAAAGCAAATAGGGAGAAAAAGAGTGTTACTGCTCTATGACCTACTTCCTGGTGTTTCCCCATTTTCCTCTCAGAGAGGAACCTGATAAAGTCTATGGTGCATACATCTGAGGGTGTTGTATCAGCTTGGGAACGAAAAGAACAGTCCAAAAGGCTACTAGTCAGGACCTCTTAGGGCAAGCTTCTTTCTCCAACTTGCTCTCCAAACCTTTCTCTGTAGGTATTGTGCTGGCACAATGCCCTGGGGGAACCCAGGTGACCACAGAGACTTTGAGCCCCAGCGTCATGATGATGGCTACATTGAAGTCATTGGGTTCACCATGGCCTCGCTGGTGAGTACATGGGCGTGCTGCCAGGCTGGGTGAGCTCTGTGGGCAACGCTGCAGAGCGCAAAATATTCCTTGTTACTGAGGAACAAATGTGTTTCCCCATAGTCAGATGGGGCCAAAGCGTGCTCTACTGTTAAATGGCAGGGTCAAATTATTTTCTAATAAGAGAAGTGTTATTTAATAATAAAAAGCATTACTTGCAAAATATGGTGGATTTGCATGTGCAGTGCTCCGAAGTTAAATGGCAAGATTATTACTGTAGGAACAGTACGATAAGAACATGATGTCATGATTTTACTCTGGGAATATTCTGTGATCAAATAAACACTCCTTTTTATTTTTAGCTTTTGTATATTTCAATCTATGGCATTAAAATCTATTTTTGGGTCTAGCTGGTATATAAATATGAAATATTATATAAGGTTATATGCACATACAGTTTCCATATGTTCACCAAAAATCTTGAGGAACTTTAGTAATAACTGTGGAAAACTTTATTAGTATTTCTTGCAAGAATTTTATCTCTCCTTTTTATTCTGCTAGGAAAAGGAAATTCAGCCAACAATTTTAATTTGTCAGTGCACTTTCTTTCAATGCTATCCTTGAAGTGAACTAAAACTGAGCTTCTGTAAAAGCAATCTCACTGTAAATACCCTGGTGTCCTGCTATGGCAGTGGTCAAACACTGTGACAGTGACTTCAGGGTTGCCAAATGAGTTGGCAATTATCCCCATGCTAGCACCAGCCTACCTAAGGCACTGCAGCTTGGACTTAGTGTGGCCAGCAGAAGGCTTGTAACTGGACTTCCTGATGAGTTTTTATAGCTCACACTTAGCTCCATACCCGCAGGCCTTTGTCATTGCTGTCTCATGTAAGCTAGTTTAAAACAAAGATGGATAAGCTTGTTTTAGCTAAACACCCTTGTTGTGTGATCTGCCCTCAGTCTGTATCACTTTCAATAAATACCCACAATAATGGTGTTTGTTTCCTCAAAGAAAAAGTCAGGCAAATATAATAGATCTTGTGAAATAAATGTGAAGAGTTTAGGGCATGTTTTTGAAAATGCTGTCAAAGCTCTCTTTAGCTTTGTACTAACAATTTAGTACAGACTGACAATTTTCAGTCAGAAGAGTTTGTGTTTGCCACTAACACAGTTCTAGTCAATGGAAGTGGCTAGACCGATCTCAAAAGCTACCAGCAATTTCAACTGGGGGTGAATTTAAGAAGTAGGGCCCTTTGAGCTGCTGTTTCTCTTTAAAGAAAGCCTAATTGACAACTGAGAGTCTACAGGTATACTTTGGTTGTTATGCTGAAGAACAACTGTAACTCTAGACTGTATTGATATAATCCTAACTTGCCTTGAATGTCTCTCAGATGTGCTTGTTGTACCTAAGTGGGTCTGTGAAACCGAGGGAAAAAACTACTTTTTATAAAGCATTATTGTATTATTGATCATATTGATATTAAGAGCACAGGCCTTGATGTGTGTTTAGGCTGTTCTCTGTAAGCATTGCATTAATATGAGAATTTTTTTATGCATCTGAGAGATGAGAGTTAATTGTCTCAAAATAGTCATATTCATTGAAAACCTACATTTCTGTCCAAACATATCTGCCTAGAAATTGAAGGATCTGCTCATTGTCTTCCTCACTTAATTTCTTTGAAATGAATTCTTAAACATTATATTTAATTGATTTAACAAGGTGCTTCTGCTTCCTCTTTTCAGCCTGTCTAATGTTGAGGTTGACTTGATGTGTAAGCTTTCATAATAAAAAATTTAAATTTATCTAATTCATGTTAAGGACTTTTCTATTCAGGAAGGGGAAATAATTGTTCTGTCCTGCACATGTATCTAATTGGGGATGTTGTTTTAAAGAACAAATCATTATTACATTACTGTCATTGTAAAAACAAACCAACCAAAGCAAATTGAAAGCTTTAAGAATGGACATTGTTATTAATTTGTGTGTGCACATGTGTGTGTATATAGATGAGTCCTATAATGCATGTGGCTAGATATCTGCTTGTTGTCCAGTACTCCTTATGAAATTTGAAGTATTACTTTGCAGTTTTGGAGTGAAAACACTTTCACTGTGCTCTTTGAGAACAGCTTAGGTATTGGAGTACTGTGTAATGGATGCTGTCAGCAAAGCGGCATTTTGGATTAGTTAATTGCCTCAGCTATCTCTGTTCTGAGGTATCTTTTCTTTTCCCTGCTTGGTGTGTTGTTTGTTTGTGGTTTTTCGTTGTTTGCTTTTTGCAGGCTGCTCTCCAGGTGGGTGGTCACGGAGAGAGGTTGCACCAGTGCCGGGAGGTGACGCTTTTGACGTACAAGTCTATCCCCATGCAAGTGGATGGTGAACCCTGCCGCTTGGCTCCCTCTCTCATCCGGATCTCCTTAAGGAACCAAGCCAACATGGTGCAGAAAAGCAAGAGGAGAACGTCTATGCCTTTGCTGAATGAGTGAGTTGCATATGTGCATGTCCTAATGGCGGGAGGCCCGTGTGGGGCAGCATATTCTGTCATGGATTTTGCATGTACTGGACTTGCAGCGCATTTGAAAAATAAATTTTAAAAAAATCACATCTTCTGAAGTCCCTTTTCACTCTTTTCTAAATACTTATCTGACTTTCTTTTACTCTTTATCTTCTGAATTACCCCTGTCTTGCTTTTAGACTAGTGTATCTGTTATGTATTTCTTTATTTAGAGAGGTTTCTGCAGGCTTGGCAGTGTGCCCCTGGCTTCTGATGGTTCTGCATATGTATGCCATTTGCCTTTGAAGTTTTTTTGATTTAGTTTCTCAGCTTTATTGATCTGCTTTTTAAGCTGCATTGAAGACCCCGTAAGAAATTGCCACAATCAAGAGCTAATCAGGACATATTTCTGTCTCTGTTTTGAGCACATGCTGCCTGGCAGAGCTTATGGAGGAAGATTTGAATGTACTGAAAGAACTGTTTGTACATTGTAGGAAATCCTTCCCCCGTACAGAAACCCGAATGAGAAATGAGTATTGTAAATTTGACTAGAGAAAAGCTAAGAAGATAGGAAACTAGTAGCTTGTGAAGAGGAATACACAGGACTAACATTCCTTTTCATGCTTAAACTTTCTTTACAAGCACTGCAGATATATTTTAATCAGAAGAACCTAAATAGTAAATTGTTGACCTATGAAAATGGCCATCCAATAAAATAATTTAGATTTTTTTGTAGAGGGTATTATTGTAATCCTTGTATAGGTCTTTATTGCTGCTAAAATGAGTGATGCAAGGGACTTTACCGTTTTTCATCGAGTATTCTAAACATGAAGCAAAACAGTCTGTCCCTCATCCAAAGATCCTGAACTAATGGCCTAAAGTTATTAAGGATCCACATTCCATTCAAACACTCATGCACCTAGACTTTGATATTTCTGGGGAAATGGGTGGGGAATTTTTCTGTTGCAGTTTGTAATGGTGAGGCAAATTCTGTGAAGAGATGTAATACCTTTCAGTAGACTAACTCATATAACTAGGAAAAAAAGAACAAGGTCTTAGGCACACCTTTTCTCTTCAGCTATCTGAAAAGTTGTGTCCCTTAAAGCTGCATATCTAGAGAAAGAGATTGCTTCACTTCAAACTTTGACTCCAGCCTTTCAGAGTTTTTTGTCATCTCCTGGCTGTCAGTCTGTTAGTGTTATCAACGCCACCCTGGTTACTTTCAACATGTTCCTGTTCAATTTAGCACTCTGTTCTCTTACTGAGACATATGCTTTAAGTTGCAGTAGAAGCCCATTTCTCTAATGTGCAATTTCTATTTGCCTGGAAAATATGTAAGGTATACTCATCTTGAGCAGACAATAGCAGACTCTTAAGTGTGGGCAGCAGTGCCCAGTTTCACCCAACCACAATTCCTCAGTCATTAGTGAAAGCTAGAATAAAACAAAGAGCAATACTGGGACATCTTTTTCTGTGCTGAAGGAGACTAATGCAAATGTAAAAAGAGAATTCATGGTATTTCAAAACAGTAATTAGCATGGTTAGGTTTGGATTTTTAGATCTGAATTTAAACTGTGGTAGGGAAATAGAGTTTTGTAGTATACACCAATTGTCAAGGGCATGTTATTCATGGTGTAGCTTGATTTATGTGTGCCATGGTACACTTAATTGCTCTCAGAGTCCTTTGATTTGGCTGAGGTATTTTTCTGCAGATCTGTATCTTGGGAAAATGCAAATGATCTGTCAGGAACTGCAGTCTCAGCTTCACATATCAGAAAGTGTGTGTGTATATATTTTCATCTATTTTTATATATATATATATATATATGTATATGTGTATATATGTGTATATATATATATATGTATATATATGTGTATGTACTTCACCCTGAGCAGTTGAAAAGGAAGGAGACTGGGCTTGAATCTTCTACTGTGATAAAATGTAAATGCCTTGTTAAAGGTTAAAATCTAGGAAGCATATTAGTATTGTAAGAAGTTCACTCAATATGATGCTGATTGGTATTATTGCACAAGTGAAGAAATTTGTTAATAAATATGTTTATTTATTTTTCTTAATTTGATCTCTAGGATATAACTCCTTGATCTGTTGGAATCTCCCAGAAAGCCTTGTATTGTATTGAACATGATAGAGTAAGGGTTTTTTTAATGACTATCATTTGAATGTTAGATGTGTGAGACAAGTCAGTGGGTCGGAGCTGTCCTTAATTACTAGACAGCCCCTCTTGAGCTCCTTGCCAGGAAAGCAATTAGAAAATTATCTTGGTCACAGAAATGCAGAGTTGTTATTATTGCCAGTTTTGATATTATTGCCAGATAAAGTGGGAATGAGTAGAAGAAAACTTAATTTGAAGTTTTATACTGTTTCTGTATTTTTTGTCTCAATCCTCTTTTTTCTCTAGGTGTTTTTTGTTTTCCTTGAAACAATTATTGGCTAAGTTCTAGTTCCTGTTAGCCACTATTGATTACTGTAGCATGTGAAAGAGACAACATATAGCTTGGTTTTCTGTGACTGAGCCAAGAATGTGGTTATTGTGAGCTATACCAAAAATTATGGGGAATAAAAAGAGAAACAGTGGTTTAGCTTTTCCAGGAATAATTTTCTGATTAGAAACTCCTGTGTAGTATACTCCCCAGTAAGTTTCAGTTAATAAGCACTTCCTGAATTGCAAAATGTATTTTGCTCTCTGACTTTTAGTTTGGGTTGAGAAAGAGCATCCTGCATAATGGAAGAGAAAGGAGAAGAAAGAGCTTGTAGATAAAATGTATTTGATACATTCAAGAAAAAGAAAGGGATCATTTGAATATAAACACTGAAGGCGCATTAATATTGAGAGTCACAACATATAAAATGCAAGTTTCCCTAAGGTATGAGAAAGAGGAATGGAAACAGCAACTTGTCACTGTGGACACAAAATTTTCAGTAAGGGTATTTTTTTTCTTAAAAAGTAATTAGACATGGTCAACCCTTGGAGACAATTCCACCCATCTGGATCTCAGCTTTGATGTTTGTTTGCATTTCTGGACCTGCTTCCAAAGTCTGTTGCTTTGAAATTTTTCAGTGCCTGTGGAAGAAATTCTGGGGTCTCTTGTCTTCCTTGTATACTTATGTGCTGAGCTTGTCACTGGTTCTCACTTGTGTCTTTAGAAAGCTCCTGTGTGCCACATAGCAGTGATTTTCTCCATTTGCATGTCTTCAGTTGCTTTTGGCTTCCTGGTGTGAACTCAGAGCTCTGCATGTCCCTTCATTCAACTTTTATGTGACACATTCCTTTTATTTCTGTTTAAATATTGTGTGTCTTTTTCTTTCTTCTCTTCCACTCCTCTCTCTCTCTCTCACCTTTTTTTCTCGTCTGTCCTCACCATGTGCCATTTTTCTCCTGGCCACTCATTTCCTGCTGCCTTATAGTATCCATAAAGTGCAGTCTGCTGACCTGAGGAGAGTCTCAGCTCCCCCTGATTCCTTCACTGTGTGAGTATCTGTCTTTTTTCTATTCTACAAGTTCCACAGGCTTTTGTTATTACCCTGTGTCATTCAGCCAAGAGATGGGGGAGTAAAATCCAGTGACAAATGGGAAGAGGGAGCTGTAATGACAGCATGACTGATGGGCACAGGATCTTGCCAGGAAAGCACAGTTCCACAATAGCCAAGAAGGGCAGGACTGTGATGGTGACCAGGTTCCGCCATGAGCCAGCTCCCCAAACACCCATAGAAACAGGCACATCTGAAGTTTAATGCCAGGCACCATTCCTGGAAGGAATTGAGATGAGATCTTTTCAATCCAACACAGGAGGTTTCCTCTGAACATAAGGAAAAAAATGTTTTTTATCATAAGGTTGACAGAGCACTGGCACAGATTGCCAAGAGAGGCGGTGGAATCTTCATCTTTAGTCACAATCAAACCCTGCCTGGTTGTGGTTCTGGACAGCCTGCTGTAGGTGGTGTTGCTGGAGCAAGGGTTTGCATCAGATGATCCCTAGAGGTCTCTTGTTGCTGCTAGGGTGACTGCTGAGACCTTCCTAGAGAAGCGTCCTGGAGAGATGGATGTCCTAGAAGCACAGGCGCTTCTGCAGTTTCATATCTGAATCCTGAAAAGGGCTTTTGAGTGAAATGCAGCTCTTCAGGCAACACATAAGGAAAGATATGGAGCCTTCGTATTGGATCCCTCCAGAGGTTTTTAATCAGCTCTTTCCTGCAAGGAATCCCGGGACAAAAAGCCAGAGAGTTGGAGGAAATGAGGCTTTATATCCTCTGAGGATCAGGGCAGAGCAAAGGGGAAGAACCAATGGGATACATGGAATTTGCATGGGGTGCAGAAAATTCGTGTGGGCTGAGTGGTGAGGTGGAGCCTAAGGGCATTCTCTCCAGGGAAGAGGGGTTACACTATTGGCTGAATCACTGGCCTCCACAGTCTCTTCCCGCTTCAACCATTCTGTGACTCTGTGAAATTTCAGAAAGCTGGAAGTACTCCATTGTTATTTTGCAAGCAAGGAAAGATCTCCTGTTTGGTGTGCCTTTTCTGTGGGTCCAGTTTGCTGTATTCTTCTGAGAAGCATAAAGTAATGGAACCAATTTGTCTCACCATCTAAATCAGCTTTTCAGTAGAAAAAAAGTTGAGGTAACCCTTATTTCTTACACAGAACATTGAGCTGCGTGTCTAGAGAATGAGTACTGTTTCCAAACTCAGGGATATCCCTTGGAAAATGATTTCCAAGTTTTGAAGCAGTTCATTTTAATGTCCCATTTGATATCAGCTGTCAGAATAAAGCAGGGAGAGAAGGACTTGCAAGCCTCAAACTAGTTTCAAAGTCAAAAATATTCTGTGTCTTAAAATCCATAAAAATAGATTAAACAGGCTGCTACACTGGGGCTGCCAATTAATGTGTCTGGCAAATTAAAATAAGAACCCATGAGGTAACACAGAAATTTGATTTGGATTATGATGGCTTTGAGATTCAAATATTTCTTTGGTTTTTTTGTTGAACAACACAGAAGCAGACTGTGTTCCAGTTAGTACTGAACAGCAGGGCAGATCCTACTGAGACCTGGTGATGGATATAGCCTGTCTTAGATAAATGTCAGGATTTCTGCAGCAGGAGATGCATGGGAATTTGAGACAGCAAATTTATTAGGCTTATATAATCTATTTTTGCAGAGACAGTAGAACTGTAGTGTGATCCATTGCAAATGCTTATACAAGGTGTGTAAGTAAATACAAGTGTTGTATTTGTGAGGGTCTTATAGGAGGAAGGCAGGATTGGAAAACTGCATTTTCCTGCTGGATGTTCAGAGCTGAGAAGATGCACATGTGAGAGTACACTTGGCTTGTGTAGTTGATGCAAAGGAATGCTGAAAAAATTACCATTGAAAAATAATATATTTACTTGCATAGCTCTTACAGTCCTTCTGCAAGTGGAATAAACACTGTGGGTAGGCTGTAATTGTTTTTTTTCAATTACAAAATCTGCATAAATCAAAATAAAAATATCACATTATTGGTAAATACTACTCCTTTATGGAGTTTATGTGGTAATGATTGCAGCAAAGTATGCGTATAAAACCTGTGCGAATAACAAAAGGGCAATAGAAAATAATGGTTTTGCTTTTAGAAATCCAAATTCCAAACAGCACCAACTTTCTTAGGCTGAATATGGTTATTGTCTGTAAGAGGAGAGTCTAATAAAGAACAGTAGGATCTGGCACTGGGTCAGCAAGTAGGAGACAAGGTATAAGGGAGAAAGTGGTAGAAAGCGAACTATTCAAATGCAGAGTTAAGGATGAAAATGCTGATAGATATCTTCTCCTTTTTTTCTTGAAACATGATTTATAGGGAATTGAATTTCTTAGTTTCTTCATCAATTTTCCTGTTTAACACGTGGGCTTCTGAACATGAAGCTGTCCTGTGTTCTCTGGCAGCCCAGAGAGCCAGCCCTATCTTGGACTGCATCCAAAGCAGTGTGGCCAGCAGGTCAAGGGAGGTGATCCTGCCCCTCTTCTGTTCTTGTGAGACCTCACTTACAGTGCTGCACCCAGCTTCAGCATCTCTTCATGGGAAGGNTTCTTGTGAGACCTCACTTACAGTGCTGCACCCAGCTTCAGCATCTCTTCATGGGAAGGATGTTGAGTTGTTGGAGTGAGTTCAGTGGAGGGCCCCCAAGGTGATTAGAAAGACTGAGCATCACTCCTGAGGAAAGGCTGAAAGAATTGGGATGGTTCAGCCTGGAGAAGGCTTTGGGGTAACCTAGTTGTGGCCTTCCAGTACCTGAAAGGACCCTACCAGAAATTTGGAGAGGAACCATTTACAAGAGCATATAGTGACAAGTGGAATAATTTCAACCTGAAAAAGAGTAGGTCTGGATTAGATATTACGAAGAAATTCTTTATGGTGAGGTACTGGAACAGGTTGCCTAGAGAGGTTGTGGGTGCCCCATCCCTGGAGGTGTTCAAGACCAGATTGGATGGAGCTGTGAACAACCTGGTCTTGTGAAAGGGATCCCTGCCCATGGCAGGGGAGTTAGAACTAAGTGATCTTTAGGGTCTCTTCCAACCAAAAAAATTTTAATTCTGTTTTGAGGGATTATTACTTATGGAGAACTCACTGTGCCTGGAAGGGTAAAGTGTGAGAGAACCACAGTTAGCATTNTTTTTTCTTGAAACATGATTTATAGGGAATTGAATTTCTTAGTTTCTTCATCAATTTTCCTGTTTAACACGTGGGCTTCTGAACATGAAGCTGTCCTGTGTTCTCTGGCAGCCCAGAGAGCCAGCCCTATCTTGGACTGCATCCAAAGCAGTGTGGCCAGCAGGTCAAGGGAGGTGATCCTGCCCCTCTTCTGTTCTTGTGAGACCTCACTTACAGTGCTGCACCCAGCTTCAGCATCTCTTCATGGGAAGGATGTTGAGTTGTTGGAGTGAGTTCAGTGGAGGGCCCCCAAGGTGATTAGAAAGACTGAGCATCACTCCTGAGGAAAGGCTGAAAGAATTGGGATGGTTCAGCCTGGAGAAGGCTTTGGGGTAACCTAGTTGTGGCCTTCCAGTACCTGAAAGGACCCTACCAGAAATTTGGAGAGGAACCATTTACAAGAGCATATAGTGACAAGTGGAATAATTTCAACCTGAAAAAGAGTAGGTCTGGATTAGATATTACGAAGAAATTCTTTATGGTGAGGTACTGGAACAGGTTGCCTAGAGAGGTTGTGGGTGCCCCATCCCTGGAGGTGTTCAAGACCAGATTGGATGGAGCTGTGAACAACCTGGTCTTGTGAAAGGTATCCCTGCCCATGGCAGGGGAGTTAGAACTAAGTGATCTTTAGGGTCTCTTCCAACCAAAAAAATTTTAATTCTGTTTTGAGGGATTATTACTTGTGGAGAACTCACTGTGCCTGGAAGGGTAAAGTGTGAGAGAACCACAGTTAGCATTCGGGAGAAGAAAAGCAAGTACCAGGATTCTACTGGGAACTTCAGTATGTGTCTGTACTTTAAGTGTCTGTGTGGTTCTAGCCTCTAAAAAGCAAAGTGTGTTTGCTGAAGCAATTGTGAGATAAGAAAGCAACAAAGAATTTACAGTTGGGTTAAGCTGGCATATCTGGGATAACATTTATGTCCTGGTGTCAGCTGTGACATGGCTAATTTTCTCCCTAGTAGCTGTAGAGAAATGTTTTTTGGGTTTATGGCAAAAATAATGTTTTGGCTATTGCTAAGTAGTCTTTATCCCAAGTAAATGACTTTTCAGTGTCTCACACTCTGCTGCTGAGGAGCTGCACTCAAAGCTGGGAGGGAGCAAGGCCAGGTAAGCTGACACAAACTGACAAAAGGGATGTTTCACACCAGAGAAGGTCATGCCCAGTATATAAACTGGAGGAGTTACCTGGGAGGGGTCTGACTGCTGTTTTGGTATATGAAGGGTGAGAAGTTGTATCATGCATCACTTTTTTCTTTCATATTTGTAACTCTCTACCCCCCACTTACAGTTACAATTAATATTATTACCATATTTATTACTATTATTTTGTTCTATTATGGAATTCTTATCCCATCTATGAGGTTTATCCTTTCTTTCCAATGCTTCTCTTAGCCAAGGGGACTGTCCTTTGGCCCAGCATTCTATGACATGGCTGCTCATCTAGCTCAGATTCCCAAATGGAAAAAATCCCAACGTGGTAGAGCTTATAATTTCAAGGGTGTTTTTTTTTAGGTAAAAAGCTTAGCAAGAGCTTTACCTTAAAATAGTAGTGAACTTTTGTGAAGCACTAAAATTCCTCCATAGAAGAAACTGAATGAGTCTGCTCTGTTGTGGCAGTTCTTATGTTTTAGGTAGATAGATCCTGTCAGAAACTTGTTTTTAATGTATCATTTCCAAGCTCTGTCAGTGTGATCTTGAAAGTAAGGTGAATTAATTTTTCTCTTTTGGCTACAACTTTCCTCTTTCCAATTGTTATAGACACTTGAACACTTAATTAATTTTTCATGTTTATTTCCTCTGTAGGAGACAGGTAATTCATTAATCATTCATCGTCATTGCAAACATCCCTTAAAAGACTGAATTTATTTTTAATCAAGTATTTTTTGTATGGGGGAAGTAGATTTTCTTTTCTGTTTATTGAATCAGGTTAAAACCTGAGTGTAGGGTGAAGTAGGCTGTATTCTTAAAGATCTATCAGAAATTTGTCACTGGATTCTGTAGACTTGTTGGACTGTTTATTCTTATTATTTCTTTCTCTGTGGAGACATGAAGCATAAGAAATGGTTCACTGGGTCCATAAATAATTGATACAGGGATTGGGATATTTATAATTTACAACTCTGTCTTCCCAGCTGAATCAAGCTGGTGGCATGGCAGAAGCATAACTGATTGCTGTGCAGAAGTGCCAGGCTTGGGCAGGACTCAAGCTTGCTCTTGCCTGTGTTCTTCCCTGGGTGACTGGAGGCAGGAGCACGTTTCCTAGGAAAACCAGCTGTGCTCCAAGTGAGCTGTCTGGCATCCTCTCACCTGTTGCTGGATGATTAATAGAGGTGAGAGGAGGACGTAATGACTTCCATCAAAAACCAAGTGTATTTTCTAGGTGAAAGTTCTTGGAGAAGATTTATATTTAGGTTTGTGTTTAAATGAAATCATTATAAATAATAAACATGAACAAACAGAATGTTTTGGTTGACCCCAATCTTTATTTACATCCTCATGAGGCAAATGACCTTTAGTATTTAATTCTGTAGATTGATGTGCTTGTGGAATGAGTTCTTAATTAGATTCCTTAGGCGGTAATGGACTTCATTCATCCATACTTTCAAATACTTCTTGTTGACTACGTAATACACCATTTAAAAAAATAATTGGCAAGAGGTAAGTAATTTAAGTATTTTAGATTGAATTAAAGTGCAGCAATCTCACCAAATTTATTTATAAATTGCTGCTTTATGTGAAAAGCTTTTCTTCCTCTCCTTGTGGTTGGGCAAGTTGTTTTACGCAGTATTCAGAGATATTTATTTCTATTAATACTGTACTAATGTTTGTATTCAGTGCCATTTATCACCCTGTTATTTGCTTTTACATGGACCTGCTTATGTATTTAATCTTTCTGGTTTCTGGGTATACTGAGTATGTCTGAATAAAGACAAACTGATCTATTTGTATAATTGTATGGATTATGATGCAGTGTCTATGAAGACTGCAGTGCTTTTAATAGTGGAAGTATTTTGCTCAGCTGCATTAGATTTCTGTGAATGAATGACTTAATTAGTTTGACTGATGAGGACAATATACCCTGGTGTCAATTGCTAGGCTGATAGCACAAGAAGTGAATATTCAAATAGTGAGTTTTAGAATCAAATTTATTTTGAATTGGAAATAAAATTAGTGACACAATGTGTCAGCCAATGATTATTATAAAACAACAAATTCTAAGAGTTCTATTGCAAAGAACTGATGAACAAAACCATCAAGCTTCAGGTACTGAATAAATGTCTCTTTTGTGTATGTGTCAATACACACACATTTTTAGGAATGTGTATATATGTTAACTTGTATTATGAATATGCTACTTGTGACTGGACCTCGCTAAGTGGTCCAGTCACTAAGGTAAGACCTGCAGAAAGGATCCCTTGGCATTGTTATTTCTGATAATAGTTTATTTTCTATAGAAAGCTACTCTTTCCAAGGATACATTTTTTTTCACTAAAATAACTAATTTTTTCAAATGGACAGGAGGCCAAATTCTGTTTCTCTCCAGTTGTATGTTTTAGCACACAACCTGTTAATGTAGGGGTTTTAGCCTCTCTTTACAAAAATAGTGTGAGAGGAGAGCGGACCAGAATATCAAACTCTGGTACTTGCCAGTTGATTGCCCTCCTACGCTGGACCTGCTCCTATTTTTCCTCAGAAAATACATCACACTTTAGATGGTGTGCTTGTTGCTCCTGCAGAGGCAAAGTCAGAGATACACAATGTGCCTATGTAGAAAAAAATATATGTTTTGAAAAAGCATGGGAAGTGTCCTCTTAAACATTTTTTAATTAAAAGAGAATTTTGGAGAGTGCGTGTGTTGTTCCTGGAAGAAAAAAATATATTCTAGAATTGCTCTTCATTTTAGATATTTTTCTTAATTCAGCTTCAAGCAAAGAAAAAGATCCTGTCCACTTCTTTTCAGTTTAAAGGACAAATTTGACTCAGAAGGTGATACTGCACATGCAATAGATTGCCATTGGCTTCAGGCTAAGAAATAACAGTTGTTTTTCTTCCTTAAATGGCATTAGGTAGTGAGTCAGCATATCTACAGAATTCAGTGTTTCTCTCCCCTTGGTGTCCAAACACCATCCTGTTCTCAAAGGTAGGTTGGAAGGGAGGCAATTAGCCAGGGTTTGGCAGATGTTGGCATGAGGTCAAACTGTTTCCCTGTCATTCCTTTCCTGCTTTCACCAAATTATTAATTGTGATAATGAGTTTGAAATGAGGCCCATTGTGCTAGGACATAAGTCTACCACTCTTTAATTGACATTAGTAAAAAAAAATTTGCATTTGAAGCAGTGTTTAGAAATGAGGTAACACAGGTAACATTTGTGAGAGGTACCTTGTCTTTCACAACTACTGCAAATGCTGTAAATCAAATAGTTTAAAACTGAGACAGAGAAAGAAACAAACCTGTTTTGTAGATATATTTATGACAGTACACAGCATTATGACTTTCAAAAGGCAGTGTGTATTAGTCAATATTACTGTAGGCAGAGTCCTGTTACTAACAAGATTGAAACAGAAAATATAGGCAGCCTTTTGGTAAAAGTACAGAATGGGTAATCAACTTTTAACTGACCTGGGGCTGAGTTCCTATAGGGCAGACATTTACTATGTGCATTATAATACACAGATTGTCTATCTTTCTTTAAAAGTGGAAGATTCAAGTGTGGCTAAATTAATTTGCATAGCATCCAGCTAAAGTGAAAAAAAATCACATAATAGGATACATTAAGGTAAAAACTAGTGTAAAATGAAAAAGCTTTTCTGGACAAATTTATATCAATATATGAACACTTAAATTTCTAGATACTGACCTACTAAATCTTTCAAAATTATCAGTAGTTGAGGTATCTAAATCAGACTGAAATCTGTAAAAGTGATGTTGCCATACTGCTACTTGCTTTTAAAAGTCCTCCTGGGTTATGAGTATTAGACTTGCCACTTTAGAAATCTGATTCTTAGCTACATTTTTGTTGACCATTTCTAAGGCCTGAGATGCTGGATCAGGATCCTTCAGTAATGAGGTGTGGGTGCTTTCATGGACAGAGGTTGTCCTGAGACACTTCCCAAGAAGCACCTTTCCATGTCTTGAAATTCAGATTGGCAGATCTATCTACTGGCTGTGGTAGGGCTCCAAGAATGTAAAAAAAAAATGTTCAAAGTCAAACTGGAGAAGGGCACGGTGGCTACATTGGGGTGTAAGAACTCAGAAAAAGTCTTACAGTTTCAGGTATCACAAACAGCAATTGGGATTCTTGATCTTGCTTATTATTGAAGGTGTAATGTCTATGCTGTTGTGCAGTAGAAAGTCATAATTTTAAATGCAGGAATAGGCTTGTGGGGACTTGTCCCACTTTTGAAGAGGCTAGTTTGTTTACTTCTTTCAGAGAAGAT
>VWYI01001730.1:0-31990 GCA_013399455.1 Anthoscopus minutus | reverse complement strand
GGGCAGCTGCTGTTTTGTGAAGATGCAAGCCACAGAGAACTGTTCTTGTGGACATATCTCCAGAGTGTTGAAAAAAGAAGACTCCTTGCCTTATGTAAATTAGAGAAAGATTATTGTAGAAGTGATAACTGATTTTAAAAATCCCAAATTTTGTTTTATGTTGTCAGGTTGAGAAAGAAAATAAGTAAGTAGGGGAGGGAAGTGTTCTGGAAGTTTCAATTGGACTTTTCCTTTTCATTTTCTTTTTAGTTTGTTTTGTTAATAAATTTTCCTTATAGTCTTGAGTTTGAGCCTGCGTTTTCCTTTCCTCTAAAATCATATCTCACAACAGAGAATAAGTAAGCTAGTAAGTTTTAGCTAGCTCTAAACCCACAACATTCTTTGGTGCGTTGGCCGAGAAATTTCAAATTGGCAATTTTAAAACCACTACAGCAGGACTTCTTGTAATTCCTTCATTGTGTTGAAGGAATCCCCCACATCCCCCTGTGCTGTTATCAGGGGTTGCCCTAACCCTTTTGCAGCACCTTGCACTTGGAATTGTAAAACTCATGAGATTCCCATGGGCACACTTCTCAAGCTTATCCAGGTCCCCCTGGATGGCATCCTATTCCTCAAATGTGTCAACAGCACCACTTAGCTCAGTGTCGTCAGAAAATGTGCCGAGGGTGAACTTGATCCCCTTGTTTATGTGAAAGATCAAGTCTTCAAACAATTCTAGTCCCAATATAGACTGCTGAGGGACGCCCTTTGTCACCAGTGTCCATTGAGATACTGTCTTTGGCCTCTACACTCTGGATAAGATTGTCTAAACCACATATTCTCCATCCAATAGACCTATCTCTTTCCAATTTAGAGAACAGGATGTTCCAGGTTTTGGGACTGTGTCAAAGGCTTTACAGAAGTCCAGATAAATGACACTAGTACCTGTTCACAGATATAGTCAGTCCATCATAGACCACTGGGTTGGTGGAGCAGGACTTGCCCTTGGTGGAACTGCACTGACTATCTCTGATAGTTCTGCCCTGTTCTCCCTCCACCTTAGCCCAGCCTCTTAGCCCAGGAGGATCTGTTCCATCATTTCCGAGGCACAGAAGAGAGGCTGACAGGGTGGTAGTTCTGTTTTTGAAGATGTGTACAGTGTTTATCCTTTTCCAGTTCCCTGGGACTTCACCTGATTGCCATGATTTTTCAAGTATCATGGAGAATGGCATGGAAACTACGTCACTGAGTTTTCACAGAACCTGAGATGAATGTCACCAAATTGCATAGACTTATGTATATTGAAGTTTCTCGGGTAGTCATGGACCTGATCTTTACTTACAGTGGGACTTTGCTCCCCTAGTTCTTGTCTTGCATTACATCCAGCTGGTAGGTGTGGAAGAAGACCAAGGCAAAATTTGTTTAGTATCTCTTTTGTTCTTAGAATAATGTTATTTTTCTTTTAAAAATATCTTACATCAGATGGATTTAGGACTGATAAGAAAAGGTGGTTTCTTTTCAATTTTATATCAGAAGAAATGATAGATTTTTACCTGAATGTCAAAGAACAAGCAGCTTGGACAGTCATATATTATTTCTTTGCGTAAGTGATAGGACATAAAATAGTTGCCAGCGGAAACTGAGCAGAATGAAATTAACTAAAAGGTAAAATCTGAAAATTAGCAGTGGGTAAAAAAGTCACAGAATATATGGTGTTCAGTCAGTAGCTTCCAAGAAATTTCATGTTTTTGGAGTCCCTATGTCTCTGAACCGGAGTAAAAGCAAAAATGTCATCATGAAAGTGTTGACAGACGGCTTTTATGAACTGCAGAGTAAGTTTGACACATAATGCTTTTGAAGAACACTGTATGGAATAAACTAGGCTGCAATATTTTTTAGATTAATTATTTTGACTGTGATCTTCCACTATGGTTGTAAACATTCTTTATATAATTTGGGGTTATGTGTTTTCCTTTTGAACTTTCCCTTTGACAATAACACTTTATTCTTAGCATGCAATTTAGACAGCTTATGTTTAATGAAATGTGGCATGCTTTTTCTGGATCTGACATGTTTTGTATTGTGTGGTCTGTTTCTTGTGTTTCAAGATGTCTGTAAAAATAAAAAGCAAGAAAAAGAGCTTGTGAGGTTTTTCTTGCCTTTAAATCATAATCTTATGCATTGCTGAAAATGAAATTTTAAAAGTATACTGTAATATATCACCTCCGTTTCCTTTTCCATTAATTGAGACTAAAATGTATTTTCAAACACTGACTGTGATATGATCCATGCCCTTGTGCATAATATCCTTAGAAAGTCAATTAAAGGTAAAGATGCTTTGGACATTTTCTGTTTCTTTAAGCTGTTGTTATCCATTGGTCACAGTTTGCGCAGTATGCAATAGAAGACCAACATTTTAAAAGAAAATTTAGTCATATTTCAGAGGTTATGGGAATAGTTTTTCTTTCTTGCTCCTAATATGTACAACTTTTCTGCTAGCAAATATGATGAGATACTTGCCACTTAAAATTTCATAAATACAAACTGAAAATCTTCATATTAAAAAACGTAAAATTTTGCAATGCCAAACCCCAAAGGGCTCAGCTTTATTCTGTATTGATTCTGTGGTTTTATTACATTTATAATGGAATATAAGTTTAAGGGAGATTCAAATAATTGCTCTTAGAGATCCAAATTAATATTAGATGGATATTATTCCTTATTTGCCTGCTTAACTGGGATCAGACTTTGCAGAATTTAACCTTTTCTGAGAACTATCTTTATGCTAGTGGTGAAGTGGTTATATAACCTCTTTGGTGTGTATGTGTTTCATTTTGCTATGCATCTTCACTTTGTTTAGTGAAACTAATAAATGAAAGGGCTCTATTTTTTACATACTGATATATGTGGTTTATACTTTGTATGTTTTTAATTTAATAGGGCAGTGCTTCCCATTAAAAGATGTCTCTCATTACAAGGAATGCTGTTATGGAACTGTGTGCATTAAGCTTGATTCTCACTCAATTTAAAAGAAATACTTTGGAAACAAATACATCAAAGCACAGGAAAATGGTTAGTAGGCATTCTGGTTTTTAAATAGATGAGTAAATTCATGTGATGAGTCATGCCTCTGGGTCAAATAAAGCACCCAAATAATCTTAAATGGGGTGGCAGAATTTGTGTAAATTACCCTACTGATCTATATGCATCTTTCTGGCTCTTCTTTAATAACCACTTGTCCTTTACATGGACAAACTGTTTTATTCTTCCTCTGTAAAATGCACCAGTTAGCATCTTACTGTCCAATTAAAATCCTATATGCATCTTCTGTTGCTGAAACCTTGCTTACAGTGGTCTCAGATTTAGGAATGAAGTTTGATGATGCCAGTTTGGTTCTTGATGAATAGCTGCTCATATCGCAAGAAAACTTCTATGTAGATAATACTGACTTTCAGATGTGCAGAAAAACTTCTGTAATGGCACAACAAGCTGAAGGACAAAATTACAGAGCTATTCACTCATTCTTCGAAGTTTCTCATAAATGTAATGTGATTTTTTGCTAATGTTTCAATTACCTTGTCAAGTTACATATCTATTATAAGAAAATTGTTATTAATTATATTACAAATTTAGAACTCTCCTAAGCTCAATATGCATGTAGAAAGTAAGAAAAACCACAATTATTACTTTCTCTAAAATCCCTGGGAGAAAAGATCTGAATTTCTAATCATTCTACTTATCTTCCTTTGAATACTTCCACATCTATATCTGGAGCAAATCATCACTTCCAGGCTTAGTCCCTGATTTTACAACTAATTTGAATAATCAGCACCCTGGACCCATGAGGAAATAATTGTACTCCAATTGAGGTTTTTAAAGGAACACAACTAAAACAAAACAGAACTCATACCTGTGTGGAAAATGTTAGGACCTCGAGTCTAAACTTCTTTTAAAAGACGAATCTTATTTGCTTTTCATATCTCCTGAAAATATGGAGGGTTTTGTTTGTTTGTTTCGGCTATTTTCATTTTCCAAAAGAGATATTTAAGGATTTTAATTAGTTAAACTTTTATGACTACAAATGTTCTGTTTCTTAATATACATTTTCTAATGCTGCCTTGATATTTAAAGCTCTCATATAATGGCATATTGCTTATATCAGTAAGTAACAGGTTTATTTTTTGCCTTAATATTTTTTAATCAAGAAATAAATATTAAATTTAGAATAATTAATATAAAAGGAACAATAGTCTTCTGGAGGCAAAGAGTTAAAAATTCTCAAGTATGATGTGGATTTAGAGGTGGTTTAAAAAATAAACTATTTATTCAGCAGTTCATAAGCATATTAATTAACCAAACCTAAGGTGTTGCTGTTGAATACAGTAATTTATTAAGAGTTAAATACACCTTTAAACTCTATTATTCTCGTTTCTGGTTAAATATCTGTTTCTGGGTCAAGAGGTTTGTTATCAGATCCTGCAGAGTTAAAAATTTTGTAGGTTACATAATTTCTGACCCCATAGTATCAAGACATCAGTCTTTGTGTTACTAATATTTTAAACTTGGTGGCAGTTTTTAGACTTTTGTCTGCTTTGCCAAACTCAGTCATTACTGTTCGAGCCAGTTGGACAAAAAAAGCAGGTCTGTCTGGCTGTTCTGGCAGGCATTTCTTCCCAGCTGGTCTGTCTATAGTTGGTTTCCGCTGGATCTCCAAGTAATTAGCAATTTGGCCTTAGTGAAAGGCTTTTACAGCCTTTACTGTGTGAGAGGTGAGCCTTTAATGTGAGAGGAGGTGTTCAAGCCAGTCAGTAAATCACTGGTCCTTTTTCACTGTGGAGCCTGGTAAATATAATATGGTAGATGGCACATGCTTGTTCCCTGACTGCTTAATGTTCTGTTTTTATCCCCTCTGATTCTTGCGGGAGATTTTTTTTAGAGAGCTGACCAATGTCCTGACAGAACTTAATGGCGCAAATTGCACACTAGATATTTTATCTTTAAAGAAAGAATAGTAATAAGGAAGTAAATAAAATAAATAAATAAGGAAAATATCAAATGCTAAACAACAACAAAAAATCACTCCAAGCCAAAAACAACATTTCTCCCCATGATTCCATGCCAACAAGCCCCAAAAAACCTATCCTTTTTTTCCTTTTCCTGGATATTGAGTAGATGTGTGAAGAAAATTTGATATGCATAGCTGTTCATGTAATCCCTACCTAAAGTTAAAAGTTTAGCTTTCTTATCCCAATAGTGGATAGAACAAACAGAAGAATATCTCTGACACTTTAAGACAGTGATAATTCATCTCCCTCACACTGTGCAGATATATTTTCAGGAGAGAAGCAGATTCCATGGCCTGTGAATTGTATTTTCCTAAGGCCACCTTTTGGGGAATGGTTATGAATGCTCAGGCATCTATGGATTGTCATGTGAACATTTTTTTAGCGTGATAAAAGACAATGTTTGTAGGGAGAAGTGGTAGCTTTTATTTGACTGCATCTTTATATTGATGGAAAAAGAACATCCTATAAGCATCTTTGTGGGAAAATTATTCCCAAAAATAAGATTTGCAAAAGTAAATTTGATATGAGCAAGACATTGGAAATCTGGAGGAAAATTGTATGTTTGAAGGAATTCAGGTGCACAAAATTTTTTTTCATCCACAACAGAAATTCCAAAATATAAAATTTGTAGTTTTTAGGGTTTTTTACATTTAAATTTAATTTTGGCACGTTATTTACATCTAACACAAACATAGTAGCATACAGGTGAAAATATCTAGTAAGGACATAGAAATGAGTCATTAAAAGAAGTGACAATTACATTGGGATGTGAGCCTTTCACATCCTGAGGTCTGAATTTCAGTGCAGTATAGCTGCACATATGACAATGGGCCATATTTTTTACATTATATATATAATGCTAGAAAACCTTTTGATGTCAATAAAAGCTTTGCATATGCCTGTGAAGGGAGAATTTGTCCTGCTGCAGTTTTTTACATTATCGTATGTTTTCCAACAAAAATAAAGGTCAGCCTCTGTTTGTCTTTCAAAGTACAACTTTGCCACCCAGATTTTAGAGGATTTGGCTGTGTTGTTACTCTGTGTGGAACCTGGGATAGAGAAAGAAAGATTCATACAACAATATTCATTCAAAATACAGCAATATTTTTCATATTAAAAAATTGCCACTCACAGGCTGGGGGTGGGGTGAGGAGGAGGAACAGGATATGCCAATCCAATAGTTAAGAATATTTTTCACATAACCGTATGACACCAAGTGGTCACATCACAAATGGTGCCATATATCCCCACACCACAAGTCTTTGAGAAATCATGGCATACACTGATACATACCATTTGAAGTGAAAGGAAGATGGCAAATATATTGATCTTATACTGACCATCAGAAGTTACTTTACAGAGACTGTGGCCTGCAGATCCATTAAAACATTAGTTTGAATGCAAGGTCATTGTTTTAAAATATCCTGCTTTACAGTCTGTCACAATAAGCTGTAAAGCATGTATACAGTGTATAATTACATCTTCTGGTCTTATTTCATACATCAGAGTATTGAAGGCATTCAAATTTATAGTTTTGTTTAATTAAAGTATTATAATTAGCCTACTAATATAGTCATTCATTCATCATGTAACTGAATTCCAAGATGCTTTACATGCACATTTCTAATCAATTATGTTATATGTTTTTGTAGATCTTATCTTTTTTTTTTAATGGATATAAGAAAATGTTTGTTTTTGTCATTTACCTCCTCCTCTTATGATCTGAGTACAGATCAGCACGTTGGACTAGATGAAGCTTTTAGAAAAGTATGAGTTCTGAAGAAAAATTTCTTTTCTTACAAAGATAAAGTTAGAAGTGATATCATATTTTGATCAGCGCATTGGGATACAACAGAACAAAAAAAAGTTATAATTAAAGCTATTAATGATAGACTATGTACCTAAGCTAAGAAAAATTACAGCGTATTTATCACATTTTCAAACAAAAGTGCAAATGTTAGAAAGCTGAAGATGTATTTTGTTTTGTTTGTGGAGTATAAGAGTTTTAAGCCATGAAGTAATGGAAGACTCTCTTTTTTCTTTTTCCAGTGATGGATGCTTCCAAACTTACATCTCCTTATTCCTTTCATTTAGACATGTGTATATCATTAGGATCACATATCTCCTTGTTTTCTCCACCAATAACTGAGAGATGACTAGAAGTGCGAGCATGCATACAGTCATGAGTTTTGGTCATGTATGAAATATGATTATATATTTGAAATGCTTCCTTATTCTTTCGTTGGTTTGTTCTTCCTTTGGTTTTTTTGGATTTGTTTTTCTGGTGCTTTGTTTTGTTTTTGATTTTTTTACTGACTCAGGTAAATTTATGTTTGTACCAAGAAGTAAATATTTATTTACTATCCCGAGTGCAAAGGAAATTACTTATGTGATTCAGAAAAACTTGCAGTAACAAAAGGAGGGCAGGCTTATGACTTACTAAAATAATAGACTAAAGTTCCTGTTGGCTTTTAGTACGGTTTCTTTCATATTTGAATACTTAAAGATTATGTAAATATCATTTAAATTCTTCAAATGCAAATGTAATTTAATTTGCTATTTATCATAGCAGAATCTAATCTGATACCTTTTTTTTACCCTGACAAGTTTTGGATTATGCTTAGTTTAACCAAAACTCATATTTAGGAGTATGGCCCAGTCAGACGTTGGATTGTGGATGTCTGATCCAGAAACAGCTCTTTGTAAATACATACTGTGTCACAGAGTACCTTCAGTGCATGGAGTTGGTATTGAATAGAACTCAGAGTGAAAGAATGGCTGATGAGCTTGACATACAGGGAAGTTATGTGAATGGTGTGATGAACACTACTAGGGAATGCTTGCATGTTTTTACTTATAAAATATAAGCAGAACAAAAACCCTATCAAAATTAACAGGCATCAGGTTTTTTTAAATCAAAGTGCATTTTCTGTGGCACATATAGCTGAACTGTGGAACTGAATACCACAAGATTTCCTTCAGGTCAGAAACACAAACAAGTTCAAATAATGAGTAGGTAAACGATGGAATAAAACTCCCATATGAAAGCTATTAGTCCAAATATTTCTAAACCATTATCTCAGAAAGATTATCAGTTCTGATTTTCAGAAAATAAACCAGTGACAGTATTCATGGGATTTTTTCTTGTTCATAAAGTGTTTTATTAAATATATACTCCAGGCTACTATTAGAACCACCATTTTCAAATGAGATTGCATTTAATCTGACATGTTGCTGGTTGTGTATGAACTGCAGAGGGCTGCCCTTGAGCCTGGATCATTGGTTAAGTTAGCAACCATCACATGTGCTTCATTTTTAATCCCATTGAAAACTTCAGAAAGCAATGAGTATTTAAGGGTGTTTAAATATGGTGCAAGCAAAACCGTGATGAAAAGAAGACTCTGTTATGAGAGTAAAATCAGAAAGAACACATCTAATTCATCCACTAAATTAATATAATTAATAAATTAATGTAAAGTCAATGATGGGATTCTCTGGGCTTTGAGACAGGCAGTCGAGAAACAACTCCAGAGAGCTTTTATTTTACTGAAGCCCATACCTAATTAACATGCACATCCTTCTCTGCTTGTGCCCTTGTTTTCTCTATGTAAACAACTTGATAAACTTGATATAGCTGTTTTCCCCTTATGTTCAAGCAAGCAAAAACCTTTGATACTACGAAGAAAATTAGTAACAGGTGAAAGACCATGTTTAACAATATTGGGACAAAACAGCCATTTGCTTTAAAGTATTTGTACTCTAATCTTTTTTAATTCCTAACAGATAATAACTGTTGTCTGTTAGCAGAACTCACATATATCAATTTCTCTAAAGCCCCATGTAGTAAGAATACACATGAAAATAAACACTTTAGTAATTTACATCATATATACTAAAGTGTGAGAGAACGTACAAAATTATTGAGATTTACATAGGCACATTTGGCTTCCTTTTCATATTTACTTGAACTCCACAAGAAAAATTGAACTGGATTTTCTCACTCTAAGGATAAACTATTAGCAGAATACATATGTGCTGCAATCAAATGCAGTTAAAATGTTTGTGGTATAGAAAGAGATTGTAATTTACAATGCTCTTTATGGATTTCAATTTTGGATTATTCAATTTGTATCTTTCTATGTGCTTTGTCACCATTGCCTGTGCTTTTTTTGATGTTTGTTTTCTCTCACACAAAGAAGGTAGAGGGTTTTAGGGTTTTTTGAGGTATTCTAAATAAGTTCCTATCTATTCCAAAAAGTCATCTAAAAGGCAAATATTCTCTTCAGATTTAAATTGCCCTTAAGAGCCACATTTGCCTTCTTTTGTATTCTCAATACAGAAAATATTCACCCAATTTTTCCCCCAATGAGTACATTTATTTTCCTATTGTTAAAATAAAAGAGGCCTGATAGAACAGATCATTCACAGTCAATTTAAGTTGGAAATCTGTCACTGTGACACCATTATGTTTGTTTTCAGAAACAGATTTCTACTGAAGATTGTTAGCAAGAGTTAGCAGTAGTTCCTAACTGTTGAGCTCTGCAAAAAGAAGGAAGTTCAATCACATCATTGTGTATTCTAAAAGGGCTTTTACTGACTAGTATTTCAACCTAATTCATTGCACTGAGAAATGACACAGAAACTCAACATAGTCAGCTTTAAGATGGCCTTTCATTTTAAGATATTTAATAGATAATTTAATTTTAAGATACTGTTTCATTTTCGTTTTAAGATCCTATTTCAAAGATCTTGCTTGGTAAAAACCAAGGAAGGGGAAGGAGAGCTGTTAAAAGGGAAAAAAAAGGGAAAAACCCAAGCACTTCCTTGTCAACTTCTTTTGAATAACTCTAAAGAAAATAACTCAGTGCAAAATGCCTGCTTTGTAAATAGTTTTCTGGAGACTTTCTGAGCTGCTTGTTGAAGACTTTGAGACCCAACTGCCACTTCAGTTGGACTACAGAACTGAAGTTTCTAGTACATTCCAGAAATTGATTTGCAGTGATTTACCCACAGTTCAGTAAGAGGCTGTGACTTAAAAAAGTTCAGGAGACATTACAAAAAAATATGAAAATACTGGCTTTATGTCTGAAATTCTGTTGTGTAGAAGTTTCCTATATACTCTTACTAGTGTGCAATTCCCCCCTCAAAAAAAAATTCCCATGCAAGCAAAAGAACAAACAATCCCCCTTGACACTATATCCATTCAACAAACCAGCCAAGCAAGCAAGGAAACCCCAACCAAAGAACAACAACAAAACCCAAACTGGTTTTTTCCTGTTATTTACATGAAAAATATTGAAATCATCACTAAATTTTAAAAAAAGTGTGTATGGTCAAAATTGACAGAAAAAAACCTGCTGGTGAAAACATCAGTCTGACAAAATAAGAAATGTTTATCTAGCATTTCTCCATCAGTAAACAAAGACACTTTCTACATAGAAATTAAGTGCTATTCTGTGTATGATAGCATGTGAAACAAGGATATGTTGTAGTCTGAAAATGCTCTAGTATGTAGCACAAAAGAACTTAATTTTGGCATGTAGAATGTTCAACTTTTCCTTACCAACAGACTTCTGTGAAATATTTCATAAGGTTTAACTTAAGCATGTTTATTTCTATATATGTGGTATTTTCCAGAAATGTACCCTAAATTAAAAATGTACCACAAACGCACCTGGGATCAGAAACTTATAGTCCAGGTGTTGTAAAGAGGAATCAGCTTTTATAGAGAGAAATGAACTTGTCTACTTGCTTAATTTCAGAAACACAGCTCAACTTTCTGACTGACAGACTCAGACCTAAATAAGAGGATTCTCAGCAAGGAAGCTGATGGTTTTTTCTTTGTTTTTATGTCTCTCTACTATGGGTATATCTTATGCCATATCAGAAACATGAGCAGACCAGGGTTTTAGCTTTGGATTTTTTTTGCTCTGGATGTTTGTAGCTTTTTGATGCAAACTCATTTAGGGTAAATGTTTTATTTCCTGCTTTGCACTATTATAAAAGAAGTTGAAGTCTTTCAAAAACAGGAGAAAAAAAAGACATAAAGACTTTTTATGTTAACTAAGATATTAAATTAAAAATGGCACAGTTTGCTGAATGAAACTTGGAAGAGAATACAATTTTTGGTATTATCTTGATATGAAAAACCAACTAAAAAATCATTAGAGCTCTTTATCCTTTCACTTACTTCTCTGCTGTCCCTTCCTACCATCTCTCTCCCTCTTCTTTCTCTCTCTCTCTCCCTTTTCCTTCAGCTCCCCTTTTTGTTCCTGGAACATTCTGTTTCTCTTATGAGCTAACAAGTTTGCTGTGGCCTTGTGTCTCATTCCCTTCCAGGCTTGCAGCTGTTTTGGCAACAGAAGAAAAAATCCCCATAACAAATCAAATAAAAGCCCATTCTGTGAAGAGGAATTGAAAACAGCAGGCCTCAAAGAGGACTGCACATGAGATGCCTTGTTCTGGCTTTCAACACGACTCAAATCAGAAACACATTACCATAATCTGAAACAGCCCACTGCTAACACAAGACAGATGGTGGGTAATAACCCATGCATCATTAATAAATAAATTCCAGCATTAAAGGCTTTACAAAGTATGACAACATTATCTGGGCAAAATTACTGCCCCTTTTCCACCCCCAGCATTATTTCACTCTCTTGTGGGTCTTTTTCACTCCCTCTCTCTCCCTTTTAAAGTGATTGTTCTTCTGAAGGAAATTAAACATGGTGCAAGTTTTAATCACATGAAAGCTATCTTAGTGTATAAGTCTGAAACTCCATGAGGGAAAAATAAAATAGCTGCCAAAGTGTAATTGCTCCCATGTACTTCTATTGGATCAGCAAATGATGATTTATTGCTTTGTGCTCCACTAGCTGTCTTTGCCCTCGCTCATATTCTACTATTTTATTTCACTACAAATTTCAGGCAATAATTTTGCATAGTGTTTTTTACTAAATTGTAGGATACGTGTATCATTTCTCAGCTTTCCTTCCACAAACTGTGCCATCTGTCCTCTACCTTTTCTTTCTCACTTATTTCAGAGATAATTTTGGGTAAAATTTATACCTTTAACAAATGTTGGAGAGTATTTATAACATAATAAGATAGGCCTACTGCAACACTTTTTTGCCTGACCAACATGAGTATCACTTGAAAAGGGAAGAGAGCACATGGGATGAAATTTTTACAGCTTGTTTCACTGTTGTAAGTAGAGAGCTTGAATTCCAGGTGAATTTTGAAACCTATGTCTCCAGAGTTCATAGTGATGCACTTAGTATGGGGCTGCAAGCCTGTCATAGAGACCAAAGAAGACCTGAAACTCTGTGTGTGTCTCTGTGGTGGGTTAAACTTTACTGGACATCAGATGCCCACCAAACCATTCTTATCACTTCACTTCTTCAAAACGACAGTGGGAGAAAACACAATTAAAAGATTGTCAGTTGAGATTAGGAAAGAAGATCACTCGCATAATCATTTACACAGAATCACAGAATATTATGAGTCAGAAGGGACCCACAAGGATTACCAAGACCAAATCATAAATAAATGGCCCATATGGTGATTGAACCAGCAATCCTGGTGATGTGAGCACCATGCTCTAACCAAATGAGCTAATCTCAGCCTCATGGGTAAAACAGCTTTGGCTGGAGGAAATTATTTTAATTTATTGCAAATTTACTGTAGTAGAGGAGGCAAGAGAGAAATAAAAACAAAAAAACAAAAGTAAAAACATCTTTCCCCAACCCCTCCCATCCCACAGGCTCAGTTTTACTTCTAACTCCACCACCCCTCACTCCCTACCTGAATGTCCCAGAGGGGTGGCAGATTGGGGTTCAAATCAGCTCATAGCCCTTCATCTCTGTCTCCTTTTTCTTTTCACTCTCTTTCTCTGCTCCAGCCCCAAGCCTCTCCCATGGGAAAAAGCTCTGCATGAACTTTTCCTATGTGGGTCTTTTCTGGGAACTACAGTTCCTCAAGAATTGCTTCAGCATGGATTCTTTCCATGGGGTGCAGTTCTTCAGGAAAACACTCCTTCCATATGGGTCCTCCATGAGATCATTAACCCTGACAGCAGACCTTAATCAAGAGGCGCTCCCCTCCATGAGCTGCAGCTCTGATCCAGCACCCGTCCCTGTGTGTGCTCCCTCAGGCTGCAGCTGTCCTCAGGACATAGCTATAGCTGTAGCAGGGACCTGCTTGTGGTGCAGGAGATTTTCTGCTGTGGTGCCTAGAGCACCTCCTTCCCCTCCTTTTTCACTGACCTTGGTGTCTAGAGGGCTATTTCTCTAACATATTCTCACTCTTTTTTCCCAACTGCTGTTTCACAGCTCATTTTTTATACTTTCTTAAATGAATTATCACAGAGTGACTACAAACAGTGCGGGTAGCTCTAAAATACCTACAGAAAACTTGTTATGCTTACTAATGGCATAACAATGTTATGCTTACTAATTCTCATGGGATTTAATGAACATTACAGTTGTGAACTGAAGTTTACCAATCTCATCTATGGAATGGATTCTTATGGTCAGTAGTGGGATCATATTTATTCCCAGTTTCTTTTTTTTTTTCTTTTTTTTTGTATAAAGGTTGCTTTAACAGTTAGATATAGCTATCTCAGAAATCTTCCTTACACGGGAGTAATAGGATCCAGAAATCAGCAGGAGAAAATCCCAGATTCTAAGGGCTCTGATGGACCAGTCTCAGTTAAATATACACTCCACTGTTCACTTCTTGGCTCAGTTTTCTGTGTTTGCTCACTTATAGGGCTGCTGCTACATTAAAGTAACCTGCAAAACCAGTGCTTTTCCCATATGTTTAGTTAATTCACAGCAATAGGAGATATTATTTAAGATAGTAATGATTTAAGATAGTAGTAATGATTTAAGATAGTAGTAATGATTTAAGATAGTAACAGTATATGGAATCTATATCCATATTATAATTCATCTTATTACAAAAATTAAAAAGTCAAAGGAGTCTTGTATTCTTTTTAAGAGCTACTTGGAGAAGAAAGAAGGCAGGCAGGCAGGAAGGAAGGAAGGCTAGTTATGAGTTTTCCTGTGGCTGGAAAGGAAAACATCAGAAGAGAAACAGTGTGTGCAAATGAAATCAGTACATTTAATTCCATAAATTTTAGTGGTCAAAAGCTTTTCTAGAGAAAACTTTGGATAGGCTTTTTAAGGGCTTACATCCAGATATTTGACTCTATATTGGATTTTTATAGTCAAGATTTGGTAGCAGGAGGGGCTACAGGGGTGGCTTCTGTTAGAATCTGCTGGAAGTTTCCTCCACGTCTGGTGGAGCAAATCTCTGGCAGCCTCATAGACAGATGTGCCACCGGTCAAGGCTGGGCCAATTAGAAATAATGATAATACCTCTGTGATAGCATATTTAAGAAGAAGAAAAAGCAAATTACTGCACAGTTGTAATTGAGGCTAAAGAAGAGCAGGTGAGAATGTCTGAGAGGCACAATTCTACAGGCACCAAGGTGAGTGCAGAAGGAGGGGGAGGAGATGCTCCAGGTACCAGAGCTGAATTCCCCTGCAGTCCCTCATGTAAATCATGGTTGAGGCAGCTGTATCCCTGCAGCCCAGGGAGGTCAATGGGAATGCAGAGATCCACAGAGATAGCCGGCTGGAGCAGGTGGATGACTGAGAGGAGCTTGTGACAAGTGGGAGGCGTATGGCAGCTACAGCTGCCTGTCCTGGAAGGACTGCACCCCGTGAAAGAGTAGCCCTCTGCAGCAGTCTGGGGAGCACTGTTGCCCATTGGGTGGACCAACACTGGAGAAGTTCATAGAGAACTGTGTCCTGCGGGAAGGCCCCTACGCTGGAGCAGGGGAGGGGCTCCTCTCCCTGAGCAATAGGAGAAATAACATGTGATGAACTGACCATAACCCCTATTCCCTTCTCCTTGTGCTGTTGGGGTGGAGGAGGTAGAGCTGGGAGGGAGGCAGGTGTTTTTATGGTCTATTTTTTACTTTTCATTATCTTGGTCTGATTTTCTTAGTAACAGATTCAATTAATATCTTTAATTCTAGTTTGTTTTCCCTGTTACAGTATTTGATGACTGATCTCATCTGGTCCTTATCTTATCCTCGTGGATCCTTCATTATATCTTCTCTCCCCTGTACAGCTGCAGAGGGGAGTGATAGAGAGCTTTGGTGGGTGCCTGGCATCCAGCCAAGGTCAGACCACTATATTACTAATTAGGAAATTCAGAAAACAGAAAAATGTTCTTTCCTAAAAATATTTATGCCCCCTTAAAAAAAGGTCACTCTCCAGACCAAACCAAATCATAACAGTTCGAAACTTGAAACTCTTCAGCTCTGTGATATTTATATCATCACGGTAAGTAATAAATAATATTACTTAAAATATTACTTTCAAAGAACTCATTGAAAAAACATTCACATTTATGTAAGTAAATGTTCTCTAAATTTATTTAAGAGAATTTAATCACCCTGATAAATGACAGAAAAGATGTTCAGAAAAATTTTTACTGTCTTTTAATACAGATATTTTAAATTTAATTCTTCAAAGAACTAAAATAGTAGAAAACATTTTTTGATGTCAACTGGCATTGTGTACACTAAAAATTTCTGCTAAAACTTCACGAGAGCTCCAAGAGTCCCTGAGAGCCTGACCACCTTCTATGAGAAAGTACATTAACAGCTCTTTTATCTCACAATATAGAATTTTACTACAATCATATTTTTAGCCATATTTTTAGCCATCATCTGAAGTCTGTGTTGTCATTCAGTGGGACACTGAAAGACTGGAGGGTTGAGAAGAGAGGTTCAGCAAGGGTAAGTGTCAGCGCCAGGTCCTGCAGCTGGGGAGGAGCAGCCCCAAGTGCCAGCACAGGCTGGGGCTGACCTCCTACAGAGCAGCTCTGTGGAGAAGGGCCTGGAACTGCTGGGGGGATCACAAGTTGTCCATGAGCCATCAGTGCCCTTGTGGCCAGGAGGGCCAGTGGTGTCCTGGGATGCACTGGGAAGAGTGTGGCCAGCAGGAGGAGGGAGGTGACCCTCCCCCTCTACTCAGCCCAGTGAGGCCACACCTGGAGTGCTGTGTCCAGTTCTGGGCTCCTCAGCACAAGAGAGACAAGGAACTGCTGGAGAGGGTCCAGTGAAGGGCCACAAGGGTGGTCAGGGATGGGAGCTTCTCTCTTATGAGGAGAGACTGCGGGAGCTGGGCCTGGTTAGGCTGGAGGAAAATGAGATGGGATCTCATCAATACCTCAAATACCTCAAAGTCAGATGCCAAGAGGGTGGTGCCAGAGTCTTTTCAGTGGTGCCCAGTGACAGGACAAAGAGCAAGAGCCATAAAATAAAGCCAAGGAGTTTTACGTCAGCATGAGGCCGAATTTCTTTATAGTGAGGGTGGCAGAGCACTGGCACATGCTGCTGGGGAAGGTCATGGACACTCCCTGTCTGGAGACATTCAAAACCCACCTGGACATGTTCCTATGTAACCTGCACCAGGCAATCCTGCCTTGGTAACGGGGTTGGTCTGGATGATCTACCAAAGGTCCCTTGCAACCCTAACAATTCTTTGATTCTGTGATTTCTGGTAGTAGCTGGGTAATGGCAACCAGGATTGTCAACCTGTATTGTAAATTTCTGGATATAAGAAGATAATTATTATTTCCAGAAATGTGGATGTAAATGTCAGAAATTAAATGGACTCATCTATTAATGCTTTGCCTGTATTAATGTTAATGCACAGTAATTTTAGGTTTCTCTAGGTTTCTCTCAGGCAGTAATCAGCATGAAGTAATCTGCCTAAGGAAAAGTAGATCAAGATTTGCTTAAAAGTGGTCATTTTTATGGAAAAGATTCTTTTTTCTTAGATATTTTGGTGCTTAATGCCAGCTCCTTAACAGTGACTCAGTTCAACATACCAAACATAACTTTTAATGGATTATGATGGATATACAGCTGAGGACTCTACACACCTTCAGTTTGTTCCTCTTCCAGTTTCACTTACTTAAGCAATGCAGAGGATTCAGGGGGCCTCCTTCTCTGGAGCAAGATTAAATGAGCCTGTGAACGAGATTAAATGAGAATGTGATAGGTCTATCTGTGCCAAATTAACTAATGAGCATTTTCTGATATTATGCAAGAATATCTAACATTGTTCATAAGAAGAAGTGAAGTAATGATGTTGTTATACATTATAAACAGCCTTGTGAGATGCAAGCTATGGTTCAACAAACTGAATTTCCCTTATTATGAGTTCCTCTTATTTTCCAAGACAAATACTTTCCAGCAGACTTTAAAACTAGAGTCAAGTACTACATGTGCCAATGCTCAGAAACTTCTTTAGGATGTTCTTGCTCATAGATATGAAAGGCCAATGTCTCAAATTAAATATCTCTTCCTAGTATGAAATCCAGAATATTTTGCATTAAATATTGGGGGACTTACACTTTAAATGTGAAACAAAGCCAAATTATTTTCCTAATAGTATCAAAATGTTGTCAACCAATGTAATTCCACACAAATAAGGGCTCTTTTATATTAATGAGAAGAGCTAGACTGTTCAAAACCAAAAATTTAGTTATATTTATAATACTATAAAATCAAAATTAAATTTTTTTCTTTTAACATTGAATTTCTGTACAAAGGAGAGGCACAAAGTACAGACTCATTTAGGTTGAATAGAAACAATATTATTTTTAAAAGAAGCATTTTAAAATGTAATTTTAAATTTATGCAGAAAGTTCATAATAGTAGCATATGCATTTTTTGCTGTTGAGTGGCTTTTGCATTATATTCTTATCACTGGCTCAGTTTTCAGTACTTAAGTGCTTACAGATGCCTGTCAGCCATTTCCTGCTTATGGAAACAAACTGATATTTTTATTTCAAAAGCTGAAAATAATTTAAAGGTATAAAATAAAGATAAGGGAAAACAATTCAAATTATCAGCTGGTATGCTGAGCAAATAACTGTTATTCTTGAAAAGAACAGCATACCTTTTCTCTTCTAAAAGTTAACTGAAATCATATGCATACCTCAACTAATTTCAAGAGATTGGGAACACAAGAATAGTGGAAGCTTGGGCTAAATAATGTTTAAATGAGTTATATATATATTTCAATTCATAGGGTTCTGGGAAATTTGCCTTTGAATGTTAAATGGCTAGCTAAAGCAATCTATGAACCATTTAGTAAATATCTCTAGAAAGCTGTGGATGATGCTGAGGTCTTAGAAGAGCAGGGAAGGTCAAATGCAGTGCCTATCATTAAAAAGAAAAGGGAGAAGGAGCGCCTAGGGAGATATAAACTGTTCAGCCTGGCTGCAATACTGGGAAGCTACTGAAACAAACTATTGAACAATCAATTTGTAAGCTCTTTGTTGATAATCAGGTGATAAGGTATGGTCAGCAATTATTTGGGAAGAAAAATGGTGTCAAACCTATTTCACTTTCTTTTCCTTCAGGGTACTGGCTTTGTGGTTAAAGAACAGTCAGCAGAAATGATGTTGCCTGTTTCTATTTAATTTTTGAGTGCACCACATCTTTTGTAACCAGACTAAGAATTTATGGCTTAGATATTACTACTTTTAGAGAGGTCAGAGCTGGTTAAAACCTCAAATGATTGTTGTTTGGTTTCAAACACGATTGGGTAAGGATTTTTCTTTATTTCATTTAGTACTTTGTCTTATTTTTTAATTTAAGCTAAATATAAGATTGATGGAGTAATAATAAATCAGTGGAAGTTTACATATTACATTCAGGACTGTGAGACCCTTTACAGTACAGAACTAAAACCGAAATAAATTTGATAAATAAATTAAAACAATAGAAAAAATAATAATAGACTAAAATAATAGAAATCTAATTCAAAATGTATAAGAATAATCTGCTGGGTTTAGAAAGAAAAAAATTCCATTTGAAAAATAACTGCTTATAAAGTGGTATTGCAGAAAGAACGTAGGCATTTTTTGCACTGTGGTAAAGACTGAATGTAGATTGACAACAAGATGATGTTAAAAGACAGGCTACTGGGTTTCAATTTTTCGTTACAGAAGTGCTGAGATGGAAGAGGTAGTTATTCTCCTCGTGTTGACAGTCATGATGTCTACCAGCCAGTACAGTATACACAATATAGGCCACACAGATTAATATAGATTTGATACGATAAATATGCTCAAGAGAAGATGGATAAAAGTGTATTTTGAAAATAAGAGAAAATTCAGAAAGATTACCCCGTGGGAAAAAAAATGGTGCAAGCAGTGTCACACTCTTCAACTAGGTAAAATTTTTGTTTTAAAGAGTATCAACTGATCATCTAAATCTACTGACACAAGGAAAAAGTAATAAACAGTCTATATCTTCGTAAGGAGTATCTTCTAATTGGAATAATTTTGGAATAGAAAAAAATTATCTAAGTGTGTTCAGCCCCTGTCATTATAAGGATTTAAAAATAGATTGAATAACATCTACCAGCCATGAAACAAGCAAAGATAAACCACCCTTAGTTCAAGGATGGGCTTACCCCAGCATTTGTAAGGTTCTTCTGAGATGTGCCAGCCTGCAGTATAAATAATTATTCTAATCAAGGGTCAAAGTGGGAGCATTTTTTCTTCACTTTTGTCTCACATTTCAAAACATTCCAGCTGACTATCTCCTTCGCACATATTCCAATCACTTTTTGAATACTTCTTTATAGAATATTCAAAATATCTTAGACCATTTCTCTTTCAACAACTTCCAGGAGTTCTTTACTTCTTTTTGCAGGTACAATGATAATTTCTCCCTGTTTTGCTCAGATTTTTTCACCTCTGTGAAAAGAAAGGAAATTTTGGTGGGTATATTCTACTACAACCAAACATAAGTGTTCCAAAAACATCCAAAGCAGTTCCTCTGAAGTCCAGGGAAGTAATATACTGACTTAGCTCAGAGAACTGAGATCAAACACAATGATCTAAAACTTCAAAATTCCTTGAAAAGACTAAGTAGGAATCACTAACTATACTCAATCCATAGTGTCCGTCATCAACAACAAGAAACAAAAAGACAAAGGGAAGGACCATGTTAGTTGGGAGAGTAATTTACTTATGTTGGTATGCATTAGCATTCAAAACTCTTAATGCATATTGGGGTTTGTTGACCTTCTAGTAGTAATTTTATTTGCAGACACTTGGTAAAAAAGATGCTTGAGCGTTCTTTAAAATTACACCTACCTTAAAGAAATTAGTACGCCACTCAAGTATAATTCCCACAAGAGAAAATCTCAAATAATTTAATTAAGTCCATCATTCTAGATAACATTTTGCCAAACAATATCTGTAGAGCAATATTTGTCAACTTTTTGGCTTGAATTTTAATTAATTTTTTCTGTATGTTTGTGAAGAACTTTTTATGCCTCCGAACTCCTAAGCTTAGGTCAGACATAAAGGATTTAAGGCTAAGCAATAAAAACCATTCAAGTTATATTTGTACAAAACAAAAAGTACAACCACAGCTATAACAAGAAGCAGAGAAAGAAAGTATATTTTTCCTTTGTACTGTGTTTAAAGTAAAGTGATCTTAGTAGCAAGTAGATGGAAATTGCAGCTTGCTAATGAACAAAAGAATCAGAATCTTTAAGCTCTAAACCATTTTTAAAAAGATTCTTTGACTAACTTTGCATTAGGATCTAGAAGTTCTATAGTACAGGAAGGAATGAAGGAAGGGAAAGAAAAGGAAGAAGGAAGAAGAAAAAGAAGTCCTCAGGTGAAACCTTGTACTTATTAACAAACACATCATCAATACAAAGGATTTTGGGATTTTTTCCAAGTGTCTGATCTGGAAAGTGCATATATAGCAGGGGTTTTTGAATGATTATTTACTGATTTATTAACATGCCATTGTAGGATACATCAAGAAAAAGTTTATTACTCAACCTTTCTAACACAGGTTTTCTTTGTTTTTCTAGCAAGATGGTGTTAAAGCTATTCAGAGACAACGTCAAAATGTTAAACAAAATTAGGATTTCTGTTACTTTGAGACAGTTATTTTTTCCCACTTATGAACGCATATTTTAGAGCCCTTGTGCATATTTAAGAACCAGATTATGTATTTGGATTAACTGATCAACCAATCAGTGTTTTTGTAAGAAATGCTTAGTTCCTATTAAAACAGCGCACTCTCCAACAAAGGCCACAGCTAGCTTTACACCGGGAGGTGAAACACCCTTTATGAAAAAGTCTAGTCCCTGTTTATTGGAATGTGTAATAAATAAGTTCTATTTCCACACAGTCTTTGATGCATATGTGAGATACATTAATAGTGACTGATGATGGCAAGAAATAATTTAGTTTTTTCCATTAAAAGATAGTCCATAAGAAATTGGGGGTTTGATGACAGTTTTCATTGTGTTTGTATTCTACTAGTAAGAAATGGATTTTTTTTAAGAGTAATTAATTGAATTCATTTGTCTTAACCTTTTTGTACATGGATCATAGTACATATGTATAATGCCTACTGTACTATCCAGAATTTTTCCTGAAACACAAAATTTACCTGTAGGAAGAGGAAGCCAGGAAAAGTAATCTCTTTGAGCATAAACTCAGATTTGGATAGTGTTTCCTACTGATTTGTTCCCTTAATTTTGTCATGTTTCTCAGGAGGTAACTAATCAACATTAGATTTGTGATAGATAGATGGATTTGTGATCCAAATAATATGCTTGTTTTCTGGACATGTTGTTACAATATAAGAAACTTGAGTACTCACAATTTTTTTCTAGAAACACTTAAGTGTGTAGGAGGATTGATTCAAGAAGAGTTTTTTCCTTTCCTCTCTTTTTGACAATATTGCTAGGCCTTGACTTTGTGCAAAAAAATAATAGAAATATGTCTTCAATTTTACTACTAATAACATTATCCTGAAAGTAAAAAAGGAGTCTTGAAGCTAAGCGTGTACATTGGACTCAGCTGATGTGATAAGAAGAATGGAGATGAAGAATGAAGAATTTTGTGTGTTTCAGAAAAAGAGATAAAAAACTAGCAAAAAGAAAAAGGGAAGCTCTCCTAGTATCAGTATGCTATTTATTTGTTAGGAGGAATAGGGTTTCTGAGAAATTATTTCACTATTCACAGAAGCATATTAAAAGACTTAAAAAGACTTTGCTTAAAAGTGTTAGCTGGCATCATATTTCTATTTACTATTTGGTGACCTTTCCAGTAATGTCAAGCACATACAAATAAAAAGCTATTTTATTCTAAAGAAACTTATAGTCAGAATACAGTATTAGGAAGCACAAAGTAAGAAGTTAGTTTTTTCAGAAAAGTTGGTAAAAAGACATCTTTTTACCTCATATGTTTACGGCCTTAGATACATATTTTATAGGGTGATAATAGTGTATGTCCTATGAGCTCTGAGCTCAAGAACATAAATAAGAGAAGAAGCATGAATTAAGACCTTCTCCTCTGATATGTTATGGTGAAATTCTGGTGGCATAAATGATTTATTTTTAAGAATATAAATCGAAGTATAAAGACATAATCTCTACTCACATACTCCTTATGAAGAGATGCAAACATAAGGAAAGAAAAATCTGTTCGTTTTAAATTACTGTTTGAAAACTATAATTACAATAAGCTATGTAAGTATAGGACCATAACTAGTAGTGAAAGAGTACAAGTCCAATGAGAGAAAAGATGTCCTTATTTATAAGTTGTCAGGGAAAGTCTGTTGGTCATGCATAGTCCAAGCGTCATAGGCAGTGTTCCAGGGGTAGACTTAAGATATAAAAAAATAACATTTCCAAATCCTGCTGAATTGAGGGGATTCACTTGGACAAAAGCCTTTTAAAATTACTCTAGATTTCACTCAGGGTCAAACTTTGTCTACAAGTGCTAATAATGTATCTTTTGTATATTGTCAAAATTGAAAGAGCAGCTGGGTAAAATACCTCATCTTTGTAGTGTATACTGAAGGACTAAGGAGTACAGGACTGAAATAATTTACTGCTGCTTTTTAAACTTCCTTAACTGATCTGGGCAGTTATATTTTGACTTCAAATAAAACTTTTGGCCTTTAACTTTTGTTAACCACTGCAAGGTTTTCCTCATCTGTCTGTTTCTTCATTTTATAAAAGAGTATCCGAGCGCTGAAGAGTCTGGCTGTCCTCCCGTACTTCTGGTGGGCTCTACCTCTCACTTTCTGTTTCTAATTTCCTGTCCAATACAGCACAAACCTGATTAACATTGTTATTTTATAATTTAAACTATAAAGTCTAAATCTCCTAAAGGACTAAATTATTGGTGTTTCCCCTCCTTTTAATTTTTCCTTTGAACAAAACTTTCTAAAATTGTACAGGGTATAATTCAGGGATACAAATGTCACTCTGAACCCCTGATCACTGAACATGTGATCTCATTCTTTTCCGTTAAGATATGAGAAGAACCAGAGAGACCATGAAAAAAAAATGCTCAGTTCTGTTGATTAAGTTAAATAATTATTTAAATAAAAATATTTCATTCTGTATATTATATCTGTTTCATCTAACAAACACCTAAAACTTTTTGAAAGTTTTTCGACTTTTTTAGACCCTTGAAAACCTTAAAAGTGAAAATATTTATTTACCAATAGCTGCATAGGATATTGAAAGTTTTCTTTTTGAAATCTGCTCCTTACAGATAAACAGATTAATGGAATGATCTGTTCAGACACAAAAGCGGATGCTAAGTTCACTAAAAATAAAAAAGGAAATTGAGAGTAACTATTTCCATTAGAATAGCATTTATTCAAAAAATCCCTCAAAATCTGTATATTATTTATTATTCCAAGGTCTGCATAGGGTATAACTGTACTGCAAAGCATTTAATTATGAGAAAAAACAAGTGCATGTTGTTTTTTCTCATAATTAAATGCCTGGCAGTACAGTTATAGGGTGATGGGGGTGTTCAATTTGCTGACAATTAAATAATACTAAAAAGTAATGACATTGAAAATTAAGACTAATATCCTAGCCTAGTACAACTTTCTACAGATCTGTGTTGCTACTTGGGGTTTTATATAGTATATACTACTGGAAGGCAACTGCTTATGGGTCACTTAAAAAAATTATGAATTTTCATTTTCACAAGTGTGAAAAGAATGTCAGTATAAGATCTGTGTATCCTAAAGTTCTATTCAGATAGGTGTTTTTGAATATTAAGTGGTTATTTAGGTTTTCTTGAGGAGAAAATTGTTTGCTGAAGCACATTGGTTTGCATCTGAAATAAATGAATTTAAAAACAAATATATATTTTAAAGATATTAAAGAGAGAGAGAGCTCTAATGCCTGTGCTTGTGACTTTAAGACTTTTTTTCAGGAGGTTAGTGGATCTGTGAGATTTGACTTAAATAAAAATGTGACATCAGATAGATATTATATAACGCAATCTTTCTGTGCTTCTAACCAACCATTCCTTTAGTTACCTTATATTGAACCCTGGCAAATGTCTTCTCTTTAGTAATTATGTGGATTACTGATATGCTAGTCTATCATGCTTCAATGTCTTGGTCAAATGCACACAAAGTTTGTGTCTTTCCCCAGCTTCTTAGAAATTGCCTACAGCAGTTTAATTAACATTTTAGGTTGTGTTTGAATTTCTCACAATTGTTTTATTTACTTGACCAGTAAATTGCACAGTAACTGTTCTGAAAATCCTGAGTATTTTAAATACACACCTAAATTCACATAACACTGGGGTTTTTTTGTCAATGTGCAATATTACAAAGTCATAGTGTACTAAAGCTGTAGATTGTGTCACACTTAGCTGCTACATTTAAAAACCAAATATAATCCAACTTCACAAACGTAGTTACTGAAGCTATAAATCTATTGTTACAACCTGAAAAATCCTACTCGATTTTCTTCTATGGCAACATTAGACTAATTGTTTTCAGAATTGTGTTTTTATGAACTAATAATCACCATTGAATTTAAATAAATAAGAATGCAGTGCACTATTCTTTTTCTCTTACTCTTCTCCTGTTTTAGAAGTGGAAAATGAAACTAAAATAATTTAATGAAATTTATTTCCATATGAAAAAACACCCCAAACACATCTGAGATTACAGTCAATGGCATAACTTTATATCTTGTATGAACACAGGAAACAAAGACTTGGAGAGCCTTAGCTAAAGCTTTTAGGAACTTAGCTCTGTTTTTGTACTATAAGCTTAACTTTTAACTTAAAAGCATGAATAACAACAAGAATGTATCTGAAAGACCAGATGGGCAATAAAGTTTTTTGCTAATTTGGTGGCCACCAGTGGGCTGAACAGGAATGTTTTATAATGTTTTCTTCCCACTGAATAAAAAATAAATCCCAAGCTACAATCCCTAGCACTTGAAGTAATAATACGATGTCTTTGATCTTTGCTATTGAGCTAGCACATGATTATCCAGTGACAGAACCTGGCCTTTTGCTAGCATATGAATAAGACTTAATTCTCTATGCTCTTTCTTTAACGTCTAAAATACATGATAGCAAAGCTAAAGAACAAAAGAAAGTTCACATATATTTTGAACAAAGACATCACATCATTTGTCATTTAAGTACAAAATGGGAATAAATTATATAGTTCATTTAAGTCACTAGAGTTGAATATCCTCTTGAACATTCGAGTGAAATTCAAGTAGATAAATGTGTTTTGATTTATAGGGGGAAATTTAAAATGTAAACAAAACAATCATATAGTACAATTATTCACTGTGTAGTCAGACATTGGTTTTTCACTCAATGTGACGCTTCTCATTTGCAGAACCAAACATGGCAGTGTGGCTTCAGGGAAACCTGTTTTGTATACTGCTTCATTGAGCAGAGTGCTAGAGATTCTCTGCTACTGAGTGTTTATAATCTAGATTGCTAACAAAAAAGAGTATGGAAATAATGGTAAATAGATGGCAACCAGCATTCTACCCACATCCACATATCTGGTTTTATCACTGAAGGAGTCGGGTTGGGCAGGTCTATTTTGCCTCTAGCTAATCTGTGCTGGCTGTCCTAAATTTCCATCTTCTTCCTTGCCTGCTACAAAATGTGACTTTCTTGGAGATTAAACTGAGGCCCACAGTTCCACTTTTTTCTTTTTTTTTGCCTATGTTTTGAGGATGGATGTAAAATTAATCTTTCCCCAGTTGCCAAAGGCTTTCTTCAGTATCCATGACATTTCAAATCTAACACAAAATGAACTAGAAGGAACATTGGCTTGTTACCTTACCCCTTCTTGTACTGTCCAGTAGATCCCAGAGACTCATGAGGGATGATATCTTGCAAGCAATTTTTAACTCAGCCCTCACTCTTGTCTGGTGGCTCCCCTCCCTCCGTGAGCCCTGTCACTAAACTGCAAGGCCTGTCACAGCTTGCCAGTCAGGACTGAGGCAAAGAAGGCAGTGAATACCTCAGTGCTCTTTCTCCACTGTCACTAAATCAACGGCCTTCATTCAGCAGCATTGACATTTTGCCTTTGTTTAGTTTTTTTGCTACTCATATAGCAATGGAGACTCTTGTTGCCTATGATATCCCTCCAACTTCAGCTGAGTTTGACTTTCCTGAAGCCATCTGTGCATCTGTGAAAGGCAAGGTTTTTAAATTCTTCTTTGTCAACCTGCACCTATTTCACTCCTTTATGGGGCCTCTTTTCCATTAGAGCTATGCTGGGAGTTTCCCACTTAGCCAAAGCAATTTTGATTTTCTGAGTATTGGGATAAACTGTATTGGTTTGTCATTTAGAACTGTTTTCAGAAACTGGAATACCATTTTCAAGTTTCTGAATAAGCTGAAATCTGTTCTTGTGAAGCCCAGGTTCTGTGTCCTCCTTTCTCACTCCTTTCAGGAGCCCAAAGACTTAATGATTGCTGCAGCTGAAGATAACCATTGATTACCACATGCCCATCCTGTGCCTCCTTGTTAGCAAGCAGTAGATCCACCTGTGTGTCACCCCTGTTTGGCCCATCAGGCTTCTTTATCAGGAAGTTCCCTCTAAAACTCTCCAGAAGTTTTGAATACCTGTGTCCTGCCAAACTGTCCTTCTGGGAGGTGTCACGGCTCTGTGACAGACACCTTCTCAAACAGTTTAAAGAAGACTTTGCCCACTTCCTCACCTGACCTGACTGGTCTGTAACTGATTCCCACCATGTTGTTGACTTCATCAGTCTGACCCTGGCCCACAGCCTCTCACCCATCTGTCTCACACATCTCACTGCTCATTTGTGCACAGACCATCCCTCTCCTCCCTCCCATGTGTGTGCCTCCTGAAGGCCACCATTTCAGTCAAGTGAGCTGCCCTGCATCCTCTGAGAGATCCCAGGCATGTCACAGGTGTGTGACTGACTAACCTTGCTGTTCATCAAAGCAAAAGAAGTATTTTATATCTCTTGCAATAAATGGTTTGAAACAATATAATTTCATTATCATCCTTTTCTTATTATTACTGGATGACAAAAGTTTCAGTCAAGAAAGGTGTGAATGTGGTAGGTGCTTAAAACAATAACAATATATATATAAAGTTATAAGAAAGGTAACCCATAATACTTGTCTCTTGATTTTTGATTAGTCATAGTTTGGATTAGAGATACAGAAAGTTGTATCTGCTGCCAATTGTGTAGCACAAAACAAGCTACCAGGCAGGAAACCAGTCATTTGGACAAATATCAGTCTTGACTTTTGCAGCCACTGAACTTGGGTTCAAGGCATATGTAAACAGCTCTTGTTTGGGAACATCTTACTGTAATTTTTGAGAGTGTTAGTGACTTCACTCTTGGAGAGCCTTACGTTCTTTAGGAGCTCTGCTCCAGCGCCTGGCTTCTCAGCGTCCGCGGCTAAGCCAAGGCCACGTGACTCAGGCAAGTCTGGGCACGCTGCGGTTGGAGCAGAAGCAAGCGTAGTTTTAGTGTAAGGCGTCCCCTAGCAAGGTAGAAAGCCAGTCCATTTACCTTCTGAGTTCCTCTCTGCAGATCCCGGACGAGGTGAAAGATGCGAAGTTCCACCTAGGTTTCACATTCCAATTTTATTCAATTCCATTACCGACAACGATGTTCATTCTTGAAACCCTAGGGTGAACTCCCCCTCCCTCCGCCCACCATCTCTCTTTTATCCCTCGGGGCAGAACAAGGGGAATAGTTAGTTTACCAATCGAAGGAGAGGGGGTGTGGGAAAAGCCAGATTGACACTTGTGTAACTCTATCCCTCGCTGCTCTCCCTGGAACTCTCGAGGGTTAGCCAGAAACCCCGCGGGGCTTGGGGTGATCCAAAACACGTGGATATTGCGTCACACACCGCTACACTTCACAGTGTACAAGCCCTTGTGACTGTTTACCTAAGGAGTATTTGACTGTTTCTGGTGGGTACTCCCTACGATGCCAAGGAGTCCCATTCACATTAGTCACACGGTCTTAACTGGCATGCAAGAATGTGCAGACATTTTAATTTTCACTTAGCAATTTTCCATGAATGGTAATTTTAACTTTTCAGTTTCTGTGAGAGTTTTAAAGCTTAATTTTTGGGAAAGTTTTCAGTTTTGAAATTAATAGTATTTATGGTAGGAAAAAGCCTGAAATTAAAATGGTGGTTTCTCAAATATAACGTTATCTCAGAATAGAAATGTGTTGTTCAATGTGTGTTTTTTCCTGCTCTGGTGATTAATGAAAAAAAGAAGAAGCCAAAGATACATTTGCAACACTAGTAATTATAAAGTATGCTTGTTCTTATCCAGCTATGAATATTATCACAGTAATATTCTTTTTTTAAATGGCTTCATGCATGTAAAGATTGTTCTATATGTGAAAAACAACACATTGCTTGATATCATGAGTTTAATTAATTCCTCCTGTAGTGGAAGTAAGAATTTGAGAGCCTAACTCTTTCAACTATGAAATATTCAGTAAACTTAAATTACTCTAAATATTCAAAATGCATAAAATATGCTGGAAGTAAAAAAATAGAGTGCTAGTTGTACAAAGACCAACAGATGTAAGTTGCTCTAATTGACTGTAGATGTCCTATTCCTCAAAGGGAGATAACTGGAATAGCCCAAAATTAATGTAACTTAAAGAAAGATAGGTCTGTCCTGACTGTAGAAATTATCTCATTCAGACTTTATTGTGTTAACTTGTGACCGTAACAGAAGCCAGGGATACAAGTAAAAAAATATTAAATTTTTAAAAGAATTTCTGTGAGCAATAGATATTTTCATAGATTCCCAGAAAAGTGGAGGAAATTAGCTTGACTCAGATAGACCCTTTACTAGTAATAAAATGGCTGTGTTGAAGACTCATTGTGTTTTGCATCTGCCAACTAATAAAATTTTGTATTCCTCAGGGTTTTCATATGACCAAGATTCATCACTTCTCATCATTTTCAATACTGAATCCCTGGACATCCAAGCAAGAACTCACAGTGTGACCTAAGTTCATCTGATAAATTCCCTGGGGAACAAGGAGGGTGTTTTGTTTTAGTCAATCAATTTAAAACTCACTTATATTTTAAAGAGCACAGGGAGAGGTTTTAGGCTTAACTGGTTTTATTACAGAAGCTGTCCTGAGCATTCTGAGCAATACTCTGACTTATAATCAGGGGAACAAAATCAGGTCAATGGGAAATTGAACAATATAATAGAATATCCAGTGAAGTCTTATGGGATCAAAGCTCAATAATGATAACTTCAGTTCTTTTGCACATTCTTTCAGCATTTTCCTGCATAAAATACAATAAAATAAAATTATAAAATAATTAAACTAATGAATTCTCAACCAAACCCAAACCTTTAGCCTTAACTAATAGTATGGCACTTTCCAGAATGGACTTCAAAGTGCTTCATAAGCAAATCATATTATTTTTAAAATGAACCCCATTGAAGAAGACAAATACTAATATCCATGCTCTTTCATGCCTCATTGTACATTTTCAACACTCAGAAAATATCCTATGAACTTAGCAGCAATTAACTGAGGAAGGAATCAGCATAGTTTCCATTCCACTTTTTAGAGATAAAAATGGAAATTCTCAGAAATGCCTTGCACTCATTAAATGGGAGATTTTTGCTCTGTAAAAAATATGAAAAAACTCTCTTTCAGAAAAACATACTTCAAGGAAAAAGCCAGTATTAAGTGAGGAGAGTGGGCAAAAATATTTCCTATAAGACTTTTCATGAAGTGACCAATTTTAACCCAAGTATGTGCTAGAGCACAGTGAGTGACTGAATTTTGTGTTCTGATGCTATACTGAAAAATAAAGCAGCACAGACTGGGAAAAAAGAATGAACAACATAATACTATAAATAAAACTGTTTAAAAGAAGCACAAAACTGAAATTGATCCTTCTCTCTAGAAATTTTGCAAAATGCAAAATTTTGCCTCTGAGTAAAAGGTCTTATGTCAGGAGCATCTACTTCAGGGATATTTCAATATATGAGAGCATAAAGATAGGCTTTCTAATTGGGAGACAAGATAAAAATGATTTTGAAACATCCTATTGCTCAGTAGTTGACTCACTTAAGGCTGTGTTTAATTTGCCCTCGGCAAAGCCACATTAACAATCTCTGAAATCCTCCCTGCCTTCCATATGCTTTGACACATCTTCAGGAGCATCTGTTCCATATCTTATCAGGCACTGAGGTGAGGCTTCCTGGTTGATAATTTCTAGGGTCCTTCTGATTACTCTTTTTAAAAATGGGTGCCATGTTTCCATTTTTCCAGTCACCAAGAACTTCACCTGACTGCCATGACGTTTCAAATATGGTAGTGAGTGGCTTGGCAACTGCATCAGCAATTTCCTCAGGACTACAGGATGCATCTCGCCAGGTCCCATATACCTATGACTATTCAGGATCCTCAGGGCATCACTAAATTGGTGTTCTTTTATTATGAGAAGGACATGATGTTCAGGGACGTGTGAAGACTGAAAACAGAAGCAAAAACCAGCATGACCACTGCAACCCAGGCTGCCAAGAACCTTTACCTCTCTAGTTAGTTTATGTATGTTGGGAAGCAACAGATCCAGTAAGGATTTTCTTCTGATTGGGCATCTACCTTCATTATGAACCTATCTTCAAAGCACATCAAGGGTTTTTGGAGCTGTTTACAGCTTACTGCTCTATTTTGTCAGCAGAGAAGTGTCCTAACTGGGTACAACCTGCGAGCATCATGCTTCCTGTAGCTGAACTCCACTAAAGGCTACCCTTGATTAGGGTAAACACGAGCCACAAGATTTCATTGATTGGCTTGACCTCTAATTTTCATCCATAAACTCTCAATCTGTTCCACACTATTTTCCAAAGAGAGCTTGGTGGAATCAGTCAAAATTTTTTACACATGGGACAACTCTTGTCCCCTGCCCCATCTTTGAGTGCCTATGTTATTTGGGTGCTTTACGCTCTTTGGGGGTTTTTCCCTGGTACCTGGCTTCTCAGCGTCCGCGGCTAAGCCAAGTCCACGTGACTCAGGCAAGTCCAGACACGTCACGGTCGGAGCAGAAGCAAGCGTATTTTAAGCGCAAGGTGTCTCCCAGCAAGTTAGAAAGCCAGCCCGTTTAACTTCTGAGGGTTTCTCTTTGCAGATCCCGGATGAAGTGAAGGAAAAAGATGCGAAGTTCAACTTACGTTTCGGTCCCAATTTTATTAAGTTCCATTAGCGACATCGATGTTCATTCTCAGAAACCTAAGTGGAAAGAGCCCGTCTCTCCGCCCACCATCTCTCTTTTATCCCTCGGGGCGGAGCAAGGGGAAGGGAATAGTTAGTTTACCAATTGAAGGAGAGGGGGCGTGGGGCAAGCCAGATTGACATTCGTGTAACACAATCCCTTGCTGTTCTCTCTGGAACTCTCGAGGGTTAGCCAGAAACCCCACGAGACTTGGGGAGATCCAAAACACGTGAANCCCCACGAGACTTGGGGAGATCCAAAACACGTGAATATTGCGTCATACAATGCAACATCTCCCCAGTCTTTGTTTTAAA
>VWYI01001710.1:0-15468 GCA_013399455.1 Anthoscopus minutus | reverse complement strand
CCTGTCCTCCACTTTTCCCGTCTCGGCCGAGACGGGGTCCCTGTTCTGTTCTGTTGTTAATAGTGTAGTTATTGCTGTTGGTTTACCTTATCATATATATTGTAAAGAACTGTTATTCCTATTCCCATATCTCTGCCTGAGAGCTCCATGTTTATCGAAATATAATAATTCGGAGGGAAAGGGTGGGGGCTTACATTTTTCTTTTTTCTTCATTTCAAGGAAGGTTCCTGGCTTCCTTGACAAATACCTGTCTTACAAACCGAGACAGGGGATATAGCAAATCAGAGTCTCTTGGAAGATCTAGAGGGGACCAAAAAGAAACAAGAGACACCACACACATATCTAAGAAGGGAAAGGTACCTGAATTACAGAGGCTCGGTCTGTAGTTTGCTGTTGAAAATAAACATTCATAAAACCATTCAACTTTGATGTTAGTAGTGTCTTCTTAGAATAATATGTGAGGAAGGGGACTGTGAACACAGGAGTACGGCCCTTCAGCTGAGTTATAATTAATATAAATAAATTAACAGTAATTTTCCTGGTTTTTATTATTATTATCATTATTGTTAAGCCGAACTGCAGATACTCACTAGCATAAAACATTCAAAGAAAGGGTTAATCTTGCTGATGTTACTGAAGATTAAAAGCTTTAGAGGTGAAAACACATGATTTATTCTCATATGATGTTAATATTTGCTGTATTTAATTTTGCTGAGAATTTGTCAGTAGAACTAAATTTCATGTTTTAAATACTATGTTTTAGTTCTCACTATTTGGATATATTAGTATCACAGGGACTTCTTGATTTTGCAGTGTTTTGCAGGGTCTCAATTGTCCTAGCACTAAAGCTAGTTAAAATCAAATTACCTTTCTTGCTAAGTAGTGTTTTACTTGTATTTGATCTCACTGATGTCAGTGAGACTATTTCATTGAAGTAGCTTTATTCTATATTCTTAAAATGTCCTGGTCATCCAAAGCACTACAAAGTATGCATATATAGCTATAACTCCTTGTATTGAATATGGAATACAGGACATAAACTTTACAATCCTCAGCAGAAACACAGACTTTAAATACGCAAAAAAGGACCAGAAGCAACAGTTTGGAATTTGTGACCTTTGGATTTTTAAATTCAAATGAAAGCCTTTTGCATTTAATAATGTATAACTTCAAAAATACATTAAGTGTACAGACTTAAAGAAATCACAAATCACGATAGCAAAACTGAAATAAGATGAAGCAGAGGTATTTGTTTATTCTTAAATTTGGAGCATTCCAGTCATTAAGCAGGGAGGGCTGAATTCCTATGGAGCAATCAGAATTGGATATTCTTTTGAGACGCTGCAAGACATCTGTTGGAGTCAGCACAAGATTTGCCTAAAGACTAAGAAGTAAAGATGGCTTTTGTGGAGAAGAGCAGTTATTTTTGCCATTCTTCACTGATGTGTCTTCAGTCATTCATGGGGAAAGTTCTGTTGCTTGTGTCCCTTGTTTCTTATTTTTCCTTCTCAGTTTTTTTCCCATACTGGATTTACCTTGATAAAGTTCTTCACCTTTGTTTTTCAAATTTCTTCACAACTCCAGTCTTCTCAACCTTTTCACTCCCAATATGTAATCTCTTAAGAATATAATTATTTATACCGATGCTAAACAGTCATCACTAGGTTCCTAGATGGCTTAAGAAGCTGAGAACTCCCTGGAGTTGAGAAAATGAGAACCTGCACTTCTGAGTCACTCATGTTGTATTAATATTCAGAAAGTGCAGCCTGGGGCATGTTTGCGAAGTTTTCCTTGGAACCAAGTGTCCCCGAAATGTACTTTAAAAGTAAGAGCCACCCTTTAGCAACACCCCAAACTCTTTCCCTCCCTCCTCCATTGCCGCGACTCACAGCTGCCCACACGAACCCAGTCCATAAGCCTACTTTCAATACAGAGTGAGTAAATGAATTGGAATTATCTCCTTTTTGAGCACTTAGCTGCAGGGTCTCTCAGCGTAAGGACACGGTGAGAGCAGCTCTCTGAGGCATATGGGCAGCCCAGACAACCGTCACGCGGCAGAAATTAGATGCTCAATTAGATGCCGTCACCCAGCAGAAAATGGTTTTTAACTAAGACTGAGTTGTGCTGAGGGAGCGGCTCGGGCCCGGCCCGACCCGCAGCGGAGGGGCAGATCTCGGGTGCTCGGGCTGCTCTTGCGGGAGGGCAGCTCCAGGGCAAGGGAGCCCGCGGGGATGCGGAAGCTCTGGGGAGAGTGTCTGAGGAGGAATCCGCTGTACAGCAAAAATGTCGGCAACAGCGGAGGCAGAGAGCACCGGCTGAGGCACCTCGCGAACCGCAAGGAGCGGTCCCTGCCCGGGCAGGAGAGGAGAAGCTTGCGGCACCTGCGGGCATCAAGCGCGGCGGCCGAGCCGGCAGTCGCTGTCCGGCTACCTCCTCCTGGATGTGACTCTGTTTTGGCTTCCCTATGGAAAGGGCGGCCGCGCTACAGAAACTCGAGTCATGCTGCAGCGCCCGAGTGTCTTACATCCGTGTGCTTTGTTCTAGAGCGCATAGTTTCTAGAACATATAGTTTCTAGAACACATAGTTTCCTCAGAAACAGGTCTCATCTGTAAGAAGCGGTAGTGGGTGCTAAAACCTCTCAAACTCATTGGGCCAACATGAAGCTGAGTTTTCCCCACAGGGATTAATTTTAAGAAAAATCTAATAGTGAGTGAGAAAAGATACATGATCTGAACTTACTGAAATTGCACATATTCTTCCATGGCTTCAGAGTATTTTGTCTTGTAAGTCTCATTCCATCTGAACAAGGTACTCTAGAAAAGGACATTCCACATAATCCAGAGACAGACAGTTCTCTTCTAGGTTTATCTGGTCCATGTTCTACACCCTTATACTGAGGCAGTATTCCTCATCTGAGACGCTGAGAAAACTTTTATGAAAAATTCTATCTAAGTATTTCAAATGACAGATGTTGTTTCTTCATTTTCCACGGTGTAGGTACATCAGTCAAGCAGAGATAATTTGAGAAATACTAAAAAATGAAAACCATAATTATTATTTTATTTGGTGACTAATTAGTTAGTTACTTTGACCTCCAGTAAAGATCCAGATGATTTTGGACTAAAACAATGGATTAGGACCACAGAGATCTAAATTTTAGTACTTTTTCTCTGGTGCAGAAATCCAGTTCTGGCATATTTTAGTTTTTTCAACTGTGAATCTCAATTCCTATTTTTTTACCTTCATAAAAGTGGAGAATGAGGGCATGGGCTATTATGTTGCTATGGAAATGAGTGTCACAGAAGACCCTAGAATAAATATTGCAAATAGATGCAGCCATCAAATTATCATCTCCTCAATAAATCCTACCTCACCCACCCCATACAATTTGACATTAGTATGTTAAGGAAAGCTATACACACTTCAAATGTTGACCCTTATATAAAGCAGTCCCATCATACATAAAAACTAGCTAATAAGAGGAACATAAACAATTAGTGAATTCTATAGAATATTGTCAATATGCCTTACTCTGATGCAAACACAGCAATGTGTAAGCATACTAATTATTCATAATTTTTTTCCATTTTAAAATTTTTATCCATTTTTTTTTCTGAGCAAGACAAATGAATCCTTATTTTCAAAATCTACCTCACTTTTACTAATTCCTGTGCATTCAAACAGATTGTTCAAGCTAAATAAATTCCCTGTTTTTCTTAGATTATCTCACATGGTGCTGTGCACTGAGGTTCATTGGAGTGAGAAAATATCCATGCGTGATTTTCAGTTTTTGTATAGTAACAGTGGCCAATAGCTGAAGTAAACTACGTCTGAAGTCAAGGCCTGGACATTGCATTAGCAAGCAGCTATTCCTACTGCTAATCTTGAAATAAATTCACAAGCCTCCTGCCACATGTACTAACATATATGGGCTTTTCAATAAGACCCGTGCTTTAGAGATTAATACACAGTGAATACTACTGCATGTTTAAATGAAGACAGTGGCTAAATTATATTGGTTACTATTGGTATATGTCCAGGTGCTTAGGTAATCAGGGTGAATTAAGCTACAGGCATCTCAAGTAACATGACAATGGGCACAGCTCAGCAGCTCAGCTTTTTAAGTAAAACATTCAGTTGTTCTCAAGTGTTAAAGGTATATCCTAATGTCACAGCAATATTAATTGGATCTCCTGAAATACCATAATTATTTAAGGCTCTTTCTGTGTTTCCAGTGGTATGTAACTAAATGTACATTTATATAACCATCAGATGGGAGACTAATTGATCAACAGAAACTTGGAGAAGAGTTAAGAGTTTTCTAAAGTACAATATTTATATTGTACTTGAGTACAATAAAAGCTTTATATACTTGAGTAATAACAGAGGCTGGCTTCATTATAAAAAAAAGCAAAGAGTACTTTAATTTCCCTCTAGGTCCTGTAGTCTTAACAAATGTAAAAAAAAAAAGTGTTTTTTTTTAATGCTGGACATTTCTCCATCATGTATTTCTGCTATGTCCAGAGCTGGGAGAAATGATTAAAAGTGCATCTACAGCTTCTCTGGGGTTAGATCTATGCTTAGCATTTGGAAAGCTGCAGTCCTTTAAATGATTTTATAAATTCTAGATATATCTAGACCACTAATAAAAATATTTTTTTATTTCATAATGCAAAAAAAAAGAAGTATTTTTGGCTCTGAATTTACACATGAGGAGGGAAAAGCCACCAAACCCTTGCTTCTGAGGCAAAATCTCTGAACAACCTAAACATCAAATACTTCAGGTTAGAGAACAAGTTTCCTTGATTGCAGTGAAGTCTGAAACTGTCTTCTGTCAAATCAGAAATGATAAGGAGAACCTCTTAATTTGCTGTATCCAACAACAATGAAGGTGAGTGTTCCCAGCCTTGCAAGAGGCCTCGTGGACTCCTGCCAAGTGTGCATGCAGGGTCTGGATGACTGATCCATGATCTTCTGGGGCTGGAGATTGCCATCAGCTACCAGTGCCCATCCAGGAGCCATTGTCTCTGTTTCCCCATCAATGTTCTCCCCTAGTTCAGGTAGCCAGGTGCCATAGAATGCTTGTAACAGTGCAGGTGAGCTGTGCAAGGAAACATCTCCCTGGGGCTGGCCTTGGGGTGAATTTGAGGCTAGGGGAACCAGGAGGATGTTATTATTGGGAGTTTGGACATTTCGTGAAGTTTTTGCATTCCCAGGACAGCTGGTGACCATGAGTAGGACCATGACCCCTCAGCAATATGTGACACCAATGAGGGGTAGCAGGTCTTCATTCTCTGCTCTCTCCAGTCTGTCACAACAAACAAGACATGGAAGGAGTGCCATAATGCTCCAGATCATGAAGATCTTCTGAGAAGCAGCGCTGGGGTGATGCTTGGATATGAGTCATGAGCAGCAGAGAACACCAGGCTGGTCACAATCTGCCACTCTGTGACGCCAGCCTCCACAGTTCAGTGATGCACAGTGAGTCTCTCCCATGTTCCACTGGACCTCTGCACACATCTGTGGCTACTGCAGCTTCACTTTCTACTTCTCCTCATCCATGTCTTCTGCTCACCACAGGTATTTCATAGAAGTCACTAAAGGCTCTGTCTCTTCTTCCCCTCCTCAGATGCCCTTGCACTTCACTTACTTCTGTCCTGCCTCTACCGACATAAACAGCTCCACCCCAGTGATCCTTTTCCCTATTGGTTCCAACATGGATTGATCTGGTCCTGGACTTGGGATTTGGGACAGCATTATTTAAGCAATGTCAGACTTACATGATGTTGCAGATATAGCTGCAGTGATGCTCTTCTCTTTCACAGCTCCCCTTCCCAACATGTCTCTAGTTCTCCTGTGCTATCTGTGCATTTTGGACATCTCTTGGGAAACATTCCTTCATGGGGTGTGAAATCCAACCATTCCTCATAGTGCCATCTGAAACTTTTCATGGCTTCCTGAACCCCCCTGTGATGAATTTCCGATGATCTGCGATAAACCAAAATTTAACATTGCTCTTTTTCCACAGCCATGGATCCATTAACTCGGTTGTCATGGCTTGGTGATGTCCTGCTTTCAGGGGTGCAGCAGGGGCTCCTGCAGTGGGCAGCTTCCAACTAGCAGTGTATTTCCAAGAGCCACAGGGGCAGGCATCACATTGTAACATCACTGGGTGGTGGAGGTGATAGTATTCCTAATAATAATCCTAGGAATAATCATAATCCTGGTGATAGATTATGACTGTGACCTCACATCCGTTGCTCTGTGAATTCAGATGCTGTCAGAGCCTGGGCCAGCCTGTGGGAACAAGCACACATGGCCACAAGGAAGGAGTGGAGCTGTCCCATCTGCTGCTGTGATGCACCGGATGATGTCGCTTATGCAATGCCCTGTGGCCACCGATTCTGCCTTGGCTGCATCCTGCGTTGGGCAGAAAGAAATCCTGCCTGCCCGCTCTGCAGAAGATCCATCTTGACAGTGAAGTTTTCTGATCGTGGTGGAGATGACTATCTACACTGTGTCATCACACCTCCCAGAGAGTTGCCAGAGACCAGCAGCCAGGCAGCAGAAGCTCCCAGAGGCCTGGCTGAAAATAGAACTCATGGCCCTGCAGATTCCCTTGCTTCTTCTCCACAAGGAATAACAGCCCCGGCTCAGCAGCAGGCTGCCGGACCAGAGGCTGTGGGTGGCATCCTGCCTGAGCTTTGGGCAGAACTTTTCCGAAGACGACGGAACCTCCTGGACCCCGTGCGGCCATGGCTGCGCCAGGGGCTGGAGATGATATATGGGGGCGAGTGGTATCAAGTGAAGAGTGCAGAGAGTGGCATTGTGCTCGCGCTCTGTGTCTATGGTCCAGACAGGGAAGTCTTGGTCCAGAGACTGCAGCCCCGTCTCCAGCAATACACTGCATCACTGGTCCATGGCATCCTCAATATCATTGAGACCCAGTGCAGTGAGGAGGTTCAGAGGCTGTGGCACTCTCACACTGCCAGGGAGGAGGGTGAGATCCCTGCTGCCAGCTCTGATCCCCCTGCCTCCCAGGAGGGTGCTCCCACCCTCAGCCAGGCCACATCCAGTGGCATCACAAATTTCAACACGGAGGAGGAAGCCAGAACATTGGAGACTGTCCTCCATGGACATCCCAGCCACTCCCCATCTGTGTCCATCCCTGCAGAGCAGGAGCAGCCCCAGGATGAGTTGGGGGAGACGAGAGTGGCTGCAGGTTCCTCTGTTCCTGGCCAGAGCAGTGACCAAGCACCTGCGACACCCCAGCGCCGCCGAAAGACCCGTGGGTTGCCAGATGCCTCCCACTCCAGAAAGAGGCAGCGCCGTGATCAGCTCTAAAACAAGCTGAAAGGGCCACAGCAAGCCTTTACTCGAGAAAAGGAAAATAAATGGCTATTTCTTAATGCAGTCTCAGGTTGCTTTTTCTTTCCTCTCCTGGAGCATTTTTCCTTTGTCCTTACACCCAAGCATCAGCCAAAAGCTTCTGGAGCCCTAGGGCCATGTTGGCAGAGCCACCTCCTCCAGGAAATGCTGCTGCAGCCACAGTGATGGAAGAGCTCATGAGAAAACACTGGGGTGGAGGCTTGTCACTAGACGACATGAAATAGAAGTGTGGACTCACGAGCACACAGTGAGGTTTGATCCCAGAATGAGGCAGGAAAGCCCTTATTTCAGGGTTTGTAACCCTTTTTATAAGGTGTTCCCATACAGGTCAACATGATTGGCGAAAGGAACCACCTCTCTGGTCCCATTGGTGGAACAAGAGAAAAACACATCCAGAACACTTGTGTGACATTGTTTTGAGAACCAAAACCTATTTACAAAAAACGGTCTTTGAAAGAGAATGTTCCCAAAAGATTTTCCCTTGGGAACAGATCAGCCACTGTCAAGTTGAAAAACTCTCTCAGGCTCAGAAAATCATGTCCACAGATGCTTAGAGAGGAGTCATAAGTGAAAGACTGACCGGGCATTTCTCAAGCAAGCAGCGGAAAACCATGGGAAGGCCTTGCACCATTTCTGCTCAGTGTGTTAGGGAGAAATGTACAGTTCGCTGAGGTAGCTGGGGAGAATCACATTTTTGTCCTTACACCCAAGCATCAGCCAAAAGCTTCTGGCGCCCTAGGGCCATGTTGGCAGAGCCGCCTCCTCCAGGAAATGCTGCTGCAGCCACAGTGATGGAAGAGCTCATGAGAAAACACTGGGGTGGAGGCTTGTCACTAGACGACATGAAATAGAAGTGTGGACTCACGAGCACACAGTGAGGTTTGATCCCAGAATGAGGCAGGAAAGCCCTTATTTCAGGGTTTGTAACCCTTTTTATAAGGTGTTCCCATACAGGTCAACATGATTGGCGAAAGGAACCACCTCTCTGGTCCCATTGGTGGAACAAGAGAAAAACACATCCAGAACACTTGTGTGACATTGTTTTGAGAACCAAAACCTATTTACAAAAAACGGTCTTTGAAAGAGAATGTTCCCAAAAGATTTTCCCTTGGGAACAGATCAGCCACTGTCAAGTTGAAAAACTCTCTCAGGCTCAGAAAATCATGTCCACAGATGCTTAGAGAGGAGTCATAAGTGAAAGACTGACCGGGCATTTCTCAAGCAAGCAGCGGAAAACCATGGGAAGGCCTTGCACCATTTCTGCTCAGTGTGTTAGGGAGAAATGTACAGTTCGCTGAGGTAGCTGGGGAGAATCACATTTTTGTCCTGCAGAGCATCCTTCATTTAATATAGACCAGGGTCCACAAAGGCTGCATGAGGTTCAGGGGCAGGAAAATCATTTGCATCCTCATTTTTGCAGCTATGTGCCTTGTCTGATGATGAATGAGAGTTATTTTGTGTGTGTTTGTTGATTGTTCCTCTTAGTCTCAGACTAGAGGGGTCCAATACATAGGATGCTGTGTGGTGCTTTTGTATCCAAAAAATGAGTAAGGATTATAAAACCTCTTTGACTATATTTTCAAAACTCTACTTTTTAACCAAGTAATAGGAGTAATTTTTTTATGTATTATTTGGTCTGGACTTTTAGAGAAGGTCTTATTCTCTTGAAGTCGAGAAGCTGCAGAATGAGAGATTCCTAGAATTCCTGTCTGTGCTAGAGGCTGGGCAGGGAGCACAAGAGGCTTTGCCCTCACAGACATTGTTTCTGAGGTGGGCCAGCAGAAGAGAACACTAGGAGGGTCAGTATTGTGGAGAGCCAGGCTTTGGAGTGTCACAGTCTGCCCCTCTGTGAAACCACCCTCCACCATTCAGTGATGTACAAGTTATATTGTGTAGCAAAACCTAGTGATTTTCTTCTTCTCTTGGAGAAAGGTATCTGTGATGCAGGGTACAGGTTATTGGGATATGAGTGGGTTTGTCCTTCACTGGAATTTAATATATTTTCCAGTTTTTCTATTGTTTTGGAAAACCTGGATTTGGCAACCTAAATTATTTTTGTGCTAAGTGCTTACAATCTGACTGTAAGGAAATGTGAACTTTCCACTTGCCAGTGCATGGTATGAGGATACTTTCCTTTCAATTTGCATCATATAATTTTATTTTTTTCATTGATCAGTTGTTAGGAGCAGGTGCAAAATGGAAATGATTTTCCATCCTGCCCTTCTGATTTTACTTATTTTTGACTTTTTCTTTCTCTTAGTGTTAAAAAAGTCATTGCTGTGCCAAGAACCTCTGCCCCTGTAATTATTATTATTGCTCTTCTCTGTTGGCTTACTCTTGGACAGGCTTAGACACACTGGTAGCCCACCTGTGACACAGCCAAGATAAATTTTTGGCATTTAACTGCTCTTATTATTTTGTTACTGCTCTTGTTATTGTGTGGTACTGAAGAACAGTGTCACTTTTGCTGAAACAAATAACAGATATTCTGATTTCAGAACTGACACAATATTCCTAAAATAATTATGTTTTATGGGGAAAATAATCCTAGAACCCAAGCAAGGGAACACAAGGCTTCCCTCTGTTGCTTATAGATTATTTTGACTGCCTCTTCATCCTGATTAGGTGTTCTGTAACAGACTCATGCCATGAAAACTTCCTTATTGGCCTTTTCTCTGATTCTTATTCATAACCACCCAATGCTGTCATCACCACCACCAGACTCTGGACAGTCAACCCCCCTCCAATCATGTGTATGTCTTTTCCCCCTTCAAATCTTGTCCAAAGCAGTTTCCATGAGCCCTGCCAACTCTTTTGCAAGGATCTGATTTCCTCTTTGAGAAAGGTGAACCCTGTCCATAGCATTATAGCCTGGTGTCATGTAGACTAACCCATCATCAAAAAAATCCAAATTCTGCTAGTGATACTAAGCTCACACATTGACCTGCTGGCTCTTCCTGTTCCTTCCAGCGTCATTCCCCTGTGGAACGACAGGGAAGAAGCTTCTTGAATTCTTGATCCCTTATCCAGTAATATCTAGCCCTTGAAATATCTCTATTGCTCTCAGACTTTTGGCAACTGCATCACTGCCATCATGAAACAGCTGTAACAGATAAAAATCTGAGGACTGTACCAGGACAGGAAGCTTTCTCTTCACATCTTTAACACAGGCACCAAGGATGCAGCAGACCTCCCTAAGAACCATATAGTAATTGCTATGCAGGAAAAAAATACTGATTCTGTGCAATTCCCTATGATTATTTACCCTTCAGAATCTCTTTAAAAGACCCGTGCCTCATCATTGATGATCCTCAAGGTCTACAAGAGCTTTTGTTCATGACAGTTAAATTCACACCATCACACCCTGAATAACAAGATTTGAATCATTTTGTGTACACACAGCTGCACTTCATATATGCTATCTTGCTTCATTCTCCTCAAGCAGAATTAAAACCATGTTTCTTTTCAATCAAAACATTTTAATTTTTCTGGAGTATTTTTACTTCTCCATCCCAAACTAGGTTTTCCCTATAATCATACCTAAAACTGCTTCATTTGCACATCTTGTTTATGAAACAATGAGAATTACATGGAGTTTCCCTTTTTCTTCTTCGAAGTGCAGTGTGATCTAGCAGTTTGGAATTTTTTAAAATGCTGATGTTCTTGACAGAAGTGCACATATTATACCAAATAGGTTTATAGTATTATAATATTTTACATTCTGTTAAGACTCTAATTGAAATTAAGCAAGCCAGCCCTAAACACCTGCACAATAGGCGCTTTATTAAACACCTAGCTGATAACTTTTGACAGGAGGCTATAGTCTTGCAATTTAGCAGTAATTAGGAGATTTTTCTTTATTGTGTACTAAAATATTCATTTTTAGCTGGGAATGTTATGATAACATTTTAGAGAACATATTCAGCACCATGTTCAGTATTTCTCCAGAGCAGGCAATCTTGACGTCTGTGTGTTACAAATGTACAGAGGCACAGTAGTAAATGCAATCATAGGTCAAATCTCTATATCCACATGTATTTCTTTGACTCTGGAGTCTCTGGACAGTTTTGTTGAAAACAGTGTTTTTCTCTGATCAGAAAGTGATGGTAAGGGAAGTACTGAATACCTTCTAAAAATAGTACTGCAAAAAATCATCAAGTAAAATAATATCTGGGATTTTTTAAAATGTATTTTTAATACCGTTGATAGGACACTAACAATGATATTTCATGCCTCAGCTTCAGCTGTTTTCCTATTTAAAAAGATACACGAAAATTGTATGAAATGTGAAATGTGGCTTTTAAACTCCATTGTTGTGAAAATACTGACCTTTTCTGATCTTCCCATGGCACATAAGTGAAAATAATTTCCTAAACAGGCCAAGTAAAAAAAATAACAGATGGAAATATTTAGAACTCTAATATACTCTGAAGTCTAGTTCACAGCTGAACTGAAAAGTGTGCTCTGTTTGAAGCAACTCCTAAGCCCTGTGCACGTAGACAAAAATAACAGTTCCAGCAGCTGCAATTCACTTTAGAAATAATAAAACACAGAAAATTATTTCAGGTAATGCCAGTCCACCATAATGGGCTTAAGTCTAAAGGCATGTTATGTTATGCTGTGTTATGTTATGTTATTTCATATAATATTATTTTCCTGGCTAGTAATCACAAAAGTATGTTATTTTCTTTACCATTAAAAAATCCCCCAAACTCAACACCAACCAACACCCCCCCCAAAAGACCCCAGCTCAAATTCTCTTTAACTTTTTTCTTAATGTACCATGCTATGTTACTGCATCATATTTTACAGATGCCCTACTAGTTGGATACAGCAGTATTAGATATTATTGTAATGTAAGAATCTGGTACTTTAACTGAGAGATCTTCTCCGTTGTGTTATATTAATGCCCCTTGTCCTCTTAATTTCATATTATTGTAGAGAGAATCACTAGGAAATTGAGAGCATGGATGGCTAATATTTTCATATTTTATTGATACTATTTTTAGTTAATCATACTCTAATGGCTTGTATTATTGTGGTTTGTGCATATCCTGTAAAGCTGAAGCATCAGAAGAGATAACAAGACGGGAATAACGACTTATAAATATTCTCCATGGTTAAAAATAAGGGGGAAAAAAGCCCTGATAATCCAAAGCAACTTCGAAATTGTCTAAAATATCTGTGGCCACCTATTAAATTTCTTTCTGACATTTTGGAAGTTACATTAATATTACTGGCTAGTTTTCCTTGGTGTTTGGTCCTTGCATTTGTCAAATCAAGTCCATGTCAAGGGTAGACTGCTGGATGCCTGTCCCCACATGTTTATGTTTATATGCCCTCTTTGCACCAGAGGATACAACACCTCTCTTAAAACCTTCTTCCTCCAAATAAGTGGGTTTCAAAATGTTTCAGTGGTCTCCTAAGTTGAATTCAAGGACATTTTTTCACCTTTGTTTTGTTGGCAGGCTCTCTGGGCCCTTGGCCACAGTCCAGACTTGCTGTTCTGGTTTTAGCTAGTTTTAGGGTCCAGGTGTAGTTGTGGTTTCTTAATCTCTGCAACAATGTCCTCCCCATCCTGTCTCTCCAAATACAACAAAGTTAAGCAAATGATATATTGTCTTAGCTCTAACTAGATCTATCTGCTAATAATGAACTTTTCTACATTACTTCTACTCTCTTTGCTAAATTGTCAATCATTATATATTGTTTCTATCCCCTAGCTAAGCTCTTAACTCTTTAATTCTTTCAGACCCTTGATTCAGTATGGGTTCCCACCTCATCTCCATTGAGCAGCAGATGGCCTGGGAACTTCAGAAGGCAGCTCACAGTTCCAGTGAGGCCATTCCCTGTCTTATATCTCAGGTTCACTTAGGCCAGGGAGAAAACCCTGATTTTTAATGTCTGCAATAGCCTTTTTTAGGTTCCACATTCTCCCTTCAGAAGAGCTACTGGTAGTGTTTTGAAGATTTATTTTAAAAATATTAGCCTTTGGAGAAAACCCAGACAAAATGCTGTCAGTGGAATTATATTTTCTGTGCTTCTGAGTGCCAGGAGGTGGAAAAAGGAGTGGTCAGTCTCACTGGTACAATTTGTACTGGATTTGCAGGTGTAGAGTGTGATATGTCCAGCACTGTGGTGTGTGTTACACTTTATTAGTTAAGGTATGACAAAGTCCTATCAGTTGACAGAACATTTATATTCACAGAAAAAAATACACATTGTACTTTGTGAGAACACTCATTTTTGTAATCAATTTTTTGTCTTTGATTAGTTGAAACTTTGTGAAAGATACGTGCACTTACATGCTAATGGTCAAATTTCAGCATTTGTGCCAAAAGGAATATCCTATTTTCAGCTAATAATTGTTAAATTACATTTTGGGGTTGTTTTTTTCAGCAAGAGCAAGTTTGCTTTTGCTAATTGCACTGTTGAGTCACAGACATATGCAACCACTTCACCCTTCCCAGAGCCCACCGTGCACAATGAAACTGTAGGCACAAAATTATTCTTGCAAGTCGCGGAAAAAAACACTACCAAAAGATCTTTGCTTCAAAATAATATCCTTTTTAATATTGTATCTTTTGTCCATAGCTTTTTATTTACCAGGTAACGTTGACATCTAAAGTCTAGACATCCTGATACTTCTTTGTATGAGAAGTAATAGTCAAAGCCTTACATTTCTCTAGAGTTTGCTTTGTGTTCTGGTGCCTGACGCTGGCAAGTATTTCCTGCTCACAGTTCAGCGCCTGGGGTGTGGCAGGGAGGAGACCGCTGGTATTTTGTGGCACTTTTTCCTATGTGAAAACTCTGTCTCACACCTTTGGGTATTAATACTGTTGCTTTGGGTATTTGGGTATTAATTTGGGTATTTGGGTATTTGGGTATTAATACCCAAAGGTATTAATACTGTTGCTGTTAACTGCTTGTTATCTTGTCTCATTGCTGTTTCTAGTAAATTGTTCTTAGCTCACAATCTGCGCCTTTTGTCGGTCTCACGGTGCACCGAGGGAGGGATAAAAGGGGAGCGGGTGGGAGGGAGTGGCAGGAGGGAGGGAGAAGCTGTTTTGGGACAGTTTGGTATGGAAAAGGGAGCACTAAATTGGGGAATGCTCCTAAACCTCAACATGTAGTAATCACCACTTGAAGGAGACCAATGGAAAAGGATTGGTCTATATGTGCATTAAAATACGGGGCAGAATCCCGGGGCATTTAATGATTTTCCCCCCCCCCCCATGAAGTAGGGAAAGGGCAATCCCTGGAATCTGATGTCTTTGTACAAAAAGTGGTGACTAATATGTTGAGGATTTTAGGATAATTAATAACTAATCAATAACTAATTAACTATATTAACTTATTTTAACTATTATTAACGATAATTAACTATTAACTAATATAATAGCCAATATATTGAGGATTTTAGGAAAATTATGGATATTTTCTTTTTTTTCATTAACTGTAAATAGCAAATGAAACGGTAGCTTTTCTGTCCTGAAAATTTGTACACTTTAAAGAGTCAATTAAACATTATTCACATATCTCAGCTCCATATTACTCTTCTTCTTTGAAAGCACACTCCACAGCTTCCTCTCAAGTGAGGCAGGTGGTATTATCCGGATAATTTAAGATAATTTAAGGACTATTATAGTTTTGCTAATTATGTGGCAAACCAGATTTCATTTGCATTGCCACGGTGCAAAACAAATTCGGTGTTTAATAAGCCTAAGAGAAAAGGGACAATTCTTATTTGCATACATGTGTGGCCACAGAAACGAGATGCACAGAGTTATAAGAGACATATTTTATGTCTGTGATGTACATAGAATATTTGACAGTTTAAACTGGAGTTGTCATTGATATGGGTAAGAATGGTGCACTTCGTTGCCATGGATATGATTTTCCCTATTGGTAGTGCAAAGATTGGCAGGGATGGATGTTAAAAAAAGAAGGCATAGAGACATGCAGAAGCACAGACATGAATACACACAGAAACACCCAAACCATGGCAACAGTCTGGCAGTATCAGTCTTCTTTTGTTGAAAAGTTGCATCTTTCTTTTCTTTTCTCTTTTCTTTTTT
>VWYI01001704.1:0-10070 GCA_013399455.1 Anthoscopus minutus | reverse complement strand
ACCCAGCAGGAATTACCCAGCAGGAATTACCCAGCAGGAATAACCCAGCAGGGAATAACCCAGCAGGAATTACCCAGCAGGCTCCAGAGCCAGTGCTGGGATCAGTGCAAGGAAACCAGGAGCATCCATCCATTCCTTTAAAACGCGTTCCCACTTTCAGTTTTTGACCGGAACTGAGTTTTTGATGCAAATGTGACCTCCAGGGTTTCCTTCCTCTTTCAGCGTTTGGTTGTTTTGCTGTTTTCTGGGGGGTTTGGGGTTGTTTTCTGGTTTGAGTTTTTTGTTGGTTTTTTTTTTGTTTGTTGTTTTCATTTTGTTTTTGTGGGGTTTTTTTTCTTTGTTTGGGTTTTTTGATTTGGCTTGGTATTTTGTTGCTTTGGGGGTTTTGTTTCTTTATTTGGGTTGTTTGGTGGATTTTCGTTTATTGGCGTGCAATCTTTTTTGTTCAGGTTTTTTGTTCGGCTTTTTCTTTGTTTGCTTGGGGTTTTGTTTGTGGATTTTTTTGTTTGGCTTTTTTTTGTTTGAGTGAGTTTGGTTTGGGTTTTTTGGTTGTGTTCTTTTAATTTTTTGTCCATGGCACCAACCCATCCCTGTTGCCAGCAGGGAGGGTGACTCTGGTTCCTGGGAACAAACAGGAGGCAGCCAGCCCGTGGGAAGTTGTTTTCCCTGGGTTTTCCTTTTCTTTCCATCCCTTCGTGTTTGTGGGGATTTTGTTTCTTTGTCGTTTTGTTTGGGGGGTTTTGATCCAGGTTCTGCTTGGAAAATCCAGATGGGCAATTAGCTGGCAATGGCCAGTTCCCAATTAATTAGGGATCGTGCCAGAGAGCTGGAGCAGGAGCCCATGGAGAGAGAGAGGCAGGAAAATCTGGCTGTGCTGGACCCCAGAAAATTCCAGGATAAGGAGAGAAATCGTCTCTGAGCAAACTCCTGAGTGCTGGTGCTGGGTGAGGGGAAAAGGCTTTGGGAGTTTGGGTTTTAATGGGATTGGGATTGGCTCCTTTAGGGAAAAGGCTTTGGGAGTTTGGGTTTTAATGGGATTGGGATTGGCTCCTTTAGGGAAAAGGCTTTGGGAGTTTGGGTTTTAATGGGATTGGGATTGGCTCCTTTAGGGAAAAGGCTTTGGGAGTTTGGGTTTTAATAGGACCGTGATTTGCTCCTTCAGGGGCTGGTCCCATAAAGGCTGAGTCTGGCTCCTTTGTTAATCTCTGTTTTGGGTTTGTTTCCCGTTAATCTGTGGCTCTTTGTGTGCCATATCCCAGCCTTGGTTCCAAGGAGCTGTTCTGCCGTGGAGCTCTGGCTGTCCCACACCCTGGCAGCCGAAGGAGAGCAGCAGCAGCTGCCTTTGGAGGGAGCAGCCCTTCGCGCTCCTGATTTTCTCCAGGAGGCAAAGCCCTTTCCCTCTCTCCCTCCCTGCTCTCACTCGGGGTTTGCTGCGTCTGGGGGTTCTCTCTTCCTTGGTTACCGAGATTTCCTCCTCTGGGTCTCAGTTCCCACGACCTGGGGAGGAGCAGCTCCTGCACTGGGGTTTATGGGGTTATGAGGAAAAGCTGTTCCCTTGCTTGGTCCCATCACAGCCCTCCTTACCTTGCAGGGATAATTTGGGTCGTTCCCTGTATCCCACCCCTCCAGACGCTCCATCCTCCCTCGAAATCAGCTTTTTTTTGGCTTCCTGGGGCATTGCAGCCTCCCCAGAGGGTTTTTTCCCCCAAGCCTGAGGAAGGAAGAGGCTCCTCGTGCTGGGCAGAGCTTCTCTCCACACTGCAGGTTTCCCATCAGCTCCAAAGCTCATTTCTGGAGGAGGATTAAAGAGGAGACAGCAGGGGAATTGAAAATCCCTTTTGTATCAATTGAAATGAATTTAAATTGCATTTAAATGAACTCTCAGCAGAGGGAGGATAGGAGGGGTGGCACCTGCCCACATGCAGCTCAGGAAGGTTTTCAATACATTTGGAATTGTTCCAGAGTTTCTCAGTGACATCTTTAGTCTTTTCTTGAGCTGGGGATAGATTTGTGTCCCTTTGCCCTGGGTGGGATCTTTGCATTTCCCCCTAAAGGCAGCAAATGTCCAAATTCTGACAAAGCTGTGGCAGTTGTCAGTGTTGGGGATCACCTGCCTGAAAAACAGGGACAGGGGGACAGGTTTCTCTGCCTTGACTTCCTGGGGAATGATTTTATCCTCTTGGCAACAACAACAACAACAACAACGGAAATTTAGTTAATAAATACTCACTGGAATAAAGAATATCCAGTTCTAGAAAGGGAATAAAGAATGATTTGGGGTCTGCCCAAGCACTGAAATCTCCCTTCATCAATGGGGGATAAAGCTTGAGGTGAACACTCAGAGCTGGGGGAGATGGAGATGGATTTTCCATGGGAAAGCAGGGTGTTATGGAGCAGTAGAGGATTTCAGAGCAGCTGGAACAGGACAGGGATTCTACAGGCACAATTCCCAGAGTTCTTCAGGAAAACAGTGGGAGGGTGATGGGTAAAACAAAGTTAGGCACTGGATTTCCCCATGGTTGTGTGGAATATCCTCAGCTGGAAGGGACCCCCAAGGATCATCAGTCCTGTGCACCTATGGGAAGGATCAGCTGCTTTAAAAAAAAAGAAAATTAAAAGTTTGGATCTTTTCTAGCAGAATGAAACCCTTTCTTGAAGCATTCAGCAAATGAAGGACCCAAACTGGCCAGTGCTGTTTCAAACTCAGGTGCAACAGAAGGAAAGGAGTTGCAGGAGGCTCTGGGAAAGGTTGTGCAGAGGCAGATTAAAAACCAAAGCAGCCGAGTTTTGCCTCTGGAGAGCTGAATCGGCAGCAGGGCAGGCCGTGATTCCAGGAGGGAAAACTGCTTCCAGGCAAAGGCTGAGCAGGAACTCCGTGGGTATAAAACATCATCCCCTGCACCCAAAGCAGCTGCCAAAACCCGCCCTAAACGCCCTCACCTTGCATTTTTGAGGCGTCCCTTGCATCCCACAGCTGCAGAGCTGGAGGGAGAGATCCCCCCCAGACCCTCCCTGGTGGGGGGGTTAAAATTCCTGCTCTTCTCTGAGAGATTCTGAAGATCCTGCAGCATCTCACTGCTGGTTCCTTTATCTCAGTCTCTAAATAATTTCCAGCTCAGAGCTATGAGCCAAAAGCCCTCTGGGCTTTTTTTAATACTTCATTTTGTAGCCTGGGATTTTTAACATTTCAGGCCTTGGTTCCCTCAAGCTCACAACCCACATTGCCTGGTGGATACAGGAACTTCAGAGATGTAAAAAAGAGATGAAAAATGGGTGCAAAAAAGGAAAAGAGGGTTAATTCCAGCTGTGTGGCATTAATTCATCCACAGACACAATTCTTTGTGCCAGGCTGATCTCTCCCTTAGGGGTGTGATGGAGTTGGGACATCTTTTGGTGATGTGGTGATTCCTTTTATTATTTTTATCCTTTTCAGCTGATGTCACCACCAGTTTCCTGCTGATCCTCATGTTGTTTGTCATCAGCCTGCACCTCCTGCTCGGGGTGCTCAAGGTACATTCCCCACAAATTACATTCAGGGTTTGGATGGTGCTCACTGGAATTATGGCCAAAAAAAGCAGGAAAACACCCCAGAATCACACAGGGAAAAAAGGCAGATAAAAATCCCAGAATCCCAGAATCACACAGGGGAAAAAAGGCAGATAAAAATCTCAGAATCCCACAGGAAAAAAGGCAGATAAAAATCCCAGAATCACACAGGAAAAAAAGGCACATAAAAATCCCAGAATCCAAGAATCACACAGGGAAAAAAGGCAGATAAAAATCTCAGAATCACACAGGAAAAAAGGCAGATAAAAATCCCAGAATCACAGGAAAAAAAGGCAGATAAAAATCCCAGAATCACAGGAAAAAAAGGCAGATAAAAATGTTTCCTGGACCCAGAGTGGGAGAGGGACTGGTTTGAAGCCTCAGGTTCTTGTGAAAAGCTTCCAACACTCACATGTACCAAATCTGGGCAGCATTTCCATCCAGACTATGTTTGGTGTTAAATGTAGGAGATTTTATGATTCAGAAAGGTTTTCTTGCCTCATTTCTTCACTCTGTCGCAAGTCAGGTCCTGCGAGAGGACTGTCACTGCCCTGTTGCACTGGGGACTCATTTCCCAGATCAGGAGGAGGAATTGGGGTGGAAAACCCAGGAAACTGATGGTGGCAAAATTCTAAGTATTAAATATCACCCAAATAACCCAGTTCTCCCTCTGCAGAGGGAAATTTTAGGGACAATTGGATGACAGCTCCGATGGGAAGCACCAATGTCACAGAGTGAGAATTCGCAGGAATTTTCCAAAAGGGTGAAAAAATCAGCATTGATGCTCTGTTTTCTCTGGATCAGTTGTCACTGAAATCAGAAATTCCAGGGCAGTTAATTCTTGGAGCACCATCTAAGCCCTTCCAGGTGTTGCCAGCTGGATTCATTTCCCACTTGGGATGAAGATAACGGGCACTGCTTTTCCTCCTCAGAAGAGGGAGCAGCTCCTGATCCCCTTCCTGGCTCTGCAAGTCATGGATTTCCTCCTCAGCCTCCTGACCATGTTCAGCTCCTACATCCAGGTGCCAGTGATCATCTCCATGTCCTCCCTGGGCCACACGGTGGGTGACAGCTCCTCCTCCTGCCTTTCCTGCAGGTGGGGAATGCACGGAACGGAGAATTGGCACCCTGGGCTGGTGCTCCATGGAATCATTTGGGTTGGAGTAAAGGATCGTTTCCTGGGGCTGTGGTTCTTTATGGAATCATTTGGGTTGGAATGAAAGATCGTTTCCTGGGGCTGTGGTTCTTTATGGAATCATTTGGGTTGGAATGAAAGATCGTTTCCTGGGGCTGTGGTTCTTCATGGAATCATTTGGGTTGGAGTAAAGGATCGTTTCCCGGGGCTGTGGTTCTTCATGGAATCATTTAGAATGGAAAAGACTTTCAGANTGGAGTAAAGGATCGTTTCCTGGGGCTGTGGTTCTTTATGGAATCCTTTAGGATGGAGTAAAGGATCGTTTCCTGGGGCTGTGGTTCTTCATGGAATCATTTAGAATGGAAAAGACTTTCAGAATCCTGGAAGGTTGGAATAAAGGATCATTACCTGGGGCTGTGGTTCTTTATGGAATCATTTAGGATGGAGTAAAGGTTCATTACCTGGGGCTGTGGCTCTTCATGGAATCCTTTACTTTGGAAAAGACTTTTAGGATCCTGAATCCAGATGTGAGGTGGTTTCTTCAGGCTGGAGACAGGATGCAGTCCTTGGAGGCTGAAGGCAGCCGGTGGCAGCTGGGATGTTTTTTTTCCCCTGTCTGGGAATGCTGGTTTTCTCCTGGCTTTTAGGGAGGTGGCTCTCGGTGTGCCCCCGACAGGAGGCTGGAGATAAACTGGGATTGTCCCTGCTCTGGCCAGAGGTTCCTGTGGAGCTCGGACAAAGCCCCACAGATGGTTTGCTCACTCTTTGGGCCAGCAGAAGGGAAGCTTTGGGTTGAATTTAAGGGAATTTATTGACTTAGACTCCATGTGAACCAACCACAGGCTCTGTGTAAAACGTGAATAACCTGCAGAGGTGACCCAGTTGTCTCTTCTCCCACTCTGTCCAAGCCTGGACTGCGGCGGGGCAGCGAGCCCTTTCCCGGTCAGAGACAACAACCCGGGGGCACAGGCGGATCCGGACGTGCTCTTCTCTCCCCAGGAGCTTCCCTCGGGGGGCAGGCGAAGGGAGGGCTCCAGGGACAGCCAAGTTTGGTGCAAGCAGGACTTTATTGACAGAGCGACTGCCCCAAGGGAGGCTGTGCTGGAGAGCCTCCACCGGGGCTTTTGCAGCTACCTATAAACACAGGGGGCTGTCCCGCAGGGCTCCAATGAGGGGTTGCGGGGAAAGGGGATGGACACAACAAGGGCCAAAGGGTACTCAGGAATCCGGGGGATTCCAGAGAAGGGGTGTGAACAAGGGAGGGTCTTGGGTGACAGGCATGGAATTCTCTGGAAGGGTGGGAGGGGCTTTGGGGTGATTATCATAAAACAGGGATGGGTTTGGGAGATTGACAGGGAAAGGGGTGTAGATGGAGAACATTCCAGAGGGAAAGGCTGGGCACTGCGGCAGGGGGATGAACCACTCAAACACAGGGGTCAGCGTGGATGAAACCATTACAGTTTAGAAACCAATTTATGAAAATCTTTCTTGAACCACCGCAGCACCCGGTGCTGTGACTGTAACCCAATTCCTGCCCCCTCAGCAGGGCCACGCCAGGATTCCCCTGCTGGCGCTGCAGCTGCTGGATTTCTGCCTGAGCATCCTCACCCTGTGCAGCTCCTACATGGAGGTGCCCACCTACCTCAGCCTCAAGCCTGTGGACAGCAGGGTAGGTCTGGACCCAGCTCTGCTTGTTTTCCACACTGGGAACTCCTATAAATTCCCATTCCACGGCTGTGCAGCTTTTCTGACCTCTGGAACATCCAGAACTGCTCCGTTTGACAGCAGAGGGTTCTCCCCAGCGCTGTTCCTGACTGACAGCTCCCGTGTTCCTTAGAAATGCACCTTGTTTCTCCATGTAGGAATCTGGTGCATGCAAATTGCAGAGGAGAGTGATTCAGATGGAGCTGCCTGCATGGAAAATGCCTCAGATTTAATCTTTATTAAACAGTCATGTTTAATAAGTGCCACCTCAGTGTTGTTATGAATAGATGGGATCATCACATTCCTATGGAAGGATGGAGACACTGATTTAAGGATCATGGCCCCAAGTTTCTCCCTCCAGAGAAAAGAGCAGGAAAATCCCAGGCTGGTAACAGAAGTGGAAATTAAAATTTTAAAAGTTCTCATTTAAACAGGGCTTTGCCGAAGGAGTGGACACAGCAGGAGGAAAACAAATATCCTTGTGATCCTCCTGCCAGTGAAAATCCTTCATTCCTTGTTCTGCCTGAACCTTGAGCCCCTCTCTGTGGGTGCCCCTGGCAGAGGGAAGGAGCCTTTGGGGCTGAGACCTTCTCCCTTTCCCCCAGGGCTCTTTGCCAGTCCTGGAGAAGCTGCCAGCAGAGGAATACTCCAAAGTGATGATCACCTTCACAATCGCCTTTGTGGCCGTGCTCTTCCTCAAGGTAAAATGCTCTGACGTGAGGCTCCCCCAGGAAAATTCAGCTTTAATTCTCCCAAATCTGCCTTGCTGGGCTCTCCCCTGGCACAGTGGGAGCTGTGCCTCCGTATGGTTTATCCAAATCCCTGTGTGTGAGCTACAAAGCAAAATCCCTCCTGTGTCCCCAGACCCTCACTGCCCATTCCTCTCTAGAGGGAGAAAAGGTTGAAAACAAACACAGCAAAGTCCTCTGCTGTGACATGCGCAGACAAATGAGATCACTGAGCAGCAGGTGAGATCCTTCACTGGGTGAGTGGCTGTGTCCACTCTGATGGGAGCAGCGTTCTCCATCCTGATACTCCCAAAGTTCATTAAAGCCAGGAGCTAAACCCTGCTGGTGCCTCAGGAAGCTCCACTGGAGAGGGTTTTTATTCTTTTATTGCTTCAGTTGCTCATAGAACTGATTTTTCACCTTCAGCCCCACAAAGAAAACCAGATTTTTCCAGGCACTTGGGCAGAAAGTGCTGCTTGTGAGTTGGAAACCATTTTCTATTCTGAGCCTTCCAGGTGGGCCAGATAAGCCAGTGAGGAGTGGAGAGTTTTGTATGGATGCACTTCAGGCATGGCTTTAAAATCTCTTTTAATATTTGCATGGAGTGTGCTGCAGGAGTGGAGATAACCCCGAGCCCCTGCTGGCAGGAATCAACCTGACCTGGCAAATGGATTAATTGGAATTTTCCACAGCTTTACTCGTAAAATGCTGGGCTTGCAATGGGTTTTTGTGCCGGGGTAGGATAATAAAACCCCCAGGACTCCTGGTCTACTGAACTCCCCAAAAAACCATCAGGACCCCCATCCTTTAATCCCAGTGCCAGTCTCTCTCCTCTTCCATGGGTAAAATCCCATGGAATTCTCTCCCTGCAGCCTCCCAGCACCATGGGGCTGGGTCTGCATTACCTGTGATCAAAATTCCATGGAAAAAATATTCCAAGGGCAGTGTGGGGCTGGGTCTTTGTTGCCTGAAGGGCCCTGACCCTGACAGGATCAGTTGTTCCAAATTCCTTGGAAAAAAATACTCCAAGGGCAGGGTGATGCTGCCACTGCACTGTTAAGGGAATTCCCCATGCTGGTCTCTGCATCCACGAGGGATCCTAAATCCATGGAGCGATTTGGGCTGGAGGCTCCTGTGGGTTCATCTCACCCCTGCCATGGCAGGAGCACCTCCCACTGTCCCAGGGTGCTCCAGCCTGGCCTTGGACACTCCCAGGGATGGGAGGTGGGCAAATATCCCAATAATCTGTATCGCACTGTGGAGTCATAAAGTCCTCCAGCACCACGGGGATAAGAAAGAAGAAATTAAGGGGAATAAAATGTTCCTTGTGATTTTGATTTATTTCAAAACCAAGATCAGGGCGTGCACTCCTCGTTGTATGATTTTAATTTATTTGAAAATCGAAATCAGGGAATGTGTTTCTTTGTTGTATAATTTTGATGTATTTTAAAACCAAAATTGGGGAATGCATTCCTTTGCTGTGTGATTTTATTCAAAAACCAAAATCAGGGGGTGCATTCCTTTGCTGTGTGATTTTTATATATATTTTTAAATTTACTGTGTTTTTTTCATGGATGAGTGGTCCAGCTTACCCAGTTTCTATGACAGCTCTTGGTGCTGAGATTTGCTCTCTGGATGAAGAGGCTTTGGAAGCAGGAAGGGTTTTGCAATATTCTCAAAAGATGCTCAAAGTTTGGATTTACCTCTGCTCTCTGGAATGCTGAGATTGATTTTTTTTCACCTCAGATCTTTCATTCCTTTTCTTCTCTTTGTCTTGGCTTGGTGTCAGCACAAACAGCCCTCATTGTCCTGGGAATGCTCAGCTGCCCAGCCCGAGCTTGGGCTCTGTGGCTCCCTGTGTTCCCTGAAAATCCCAACTGCTCCTGAGCACATTCCCAGGCCAACACAAACACCAGGCACACGACTCTGCCGTGCTGCTTGGAGCAGGGAAAATATTGATTTACCAGGGCCAGTCCCACAGACCCTGCTTATTTCCCTGGGCCACAACCCCTCAATCAATCCTTTTTCCTCAGAAAAGCTCCATTTATTGAATGGATAAATCCATGGGGTGCCAGGAGGTCCTGTCAGGGAGGTGCAGAAATGGGATTTTGCTGAATGAAGGGATTTTTGGGGCAGGCCTTGGATCTCTGTGGTGCCTCTGGTGCTTTCCTGAGGCATCCAGACTTTGTAACCTGCTCTGAAAAATTACATCAGAGCCACGATTGCCTTTCCTACCTCAGGATACTGTGATCTCAGAAGTCTCAATGTTGTGTTTTAATGGATTTTATGTTTAATCATTTTATATTTACTGGATGGTTGATCCCAGTCCCACCCTAGTCCTGTTCTGAATTCATGGAATCATTGCATTCCTAGAGAAGGATGGAGATTTAAGGCCTTGGGATCATGGTCCCAAACTTCTCCCTCCAGAGGAAAGAGCAGGAAAATCCCAGGCTGGAAATGCCCTCTTTGCCCTGCAGTGCCGTGGGAAAATGCCCTTTTCCTTCCCTTTTCCTTCCCTCTTCCTTCCCTCTTCCTTCCCTTTTCCTTCCCTTTTCCTTCCCTTTTCTTTCCCTCTTCCTTCCCTTTACCTTCCCTTTTCCTTCCCTTTACCTTCCCTTTTCCTTCCCTTTCCTTCCCTTTTCCTTCCCTTTCCTTCCCTTTTCCTTCCCTTTTCCTTCCCTTTTCCTTCCCTCTTCCTTCCCTCTTCCTTCCCTTTTCCTTCCCTTTTCCTTCCCTTTCCTTCCCTTTCCTCCCCTTTCCTTCCCTTTCCTTCCCTTTTCCTTCCCTTTTCCTTCCCTCTCTTTCCCTCTTCCTTCCCTTTTCCTTCCCTTTTCCCTCTTTTCCAGGCCTACATGTTCAAGTGTGTCCTGAGCTGCTTTAAGTACATCAAAGCCAGCAGGAGGGAAGAGGTGAAAGCAGAACCACAGGCAGTGGAAAAGGTGAGGAAAAGTGAATTT
>VWYI01001701.1:24560-35031 GCA_013399455.1 Anthoscopus minutus | reverse complement strand
TAGGAACATAAAAATTTTACCATGTGCTATATGTTAAAAAAAATAAGAGCATTACAGTAAGCAAAACACATTTGGGGAAATACCCATATTTGAGTGCTAACATTCCAAAAAATCATTATTATGTAGTGCCTGTTTTCTAATAAAAAGTATAACTGCCCTAGATTGGAAGATGGAGGTGCTGCTCCTGTTGCTGAACCAATATTTTAACACAGGATGACTGTGTCCCTGTAGCCATCTGCGGGGTACCTGTGAGCCCTTTGGCTTTCCCTCTGCAGGGCTGCAGCAGATGACTCTTGATGTATGAATGCCCAAGTGCTCAATTTGCCCTGTTCCCAAGAATTCCTGCATAGTGCACTGTTGTTTACCCTGTGCTTCAACTCAACACTGCCAATTCTGCAAGCCCCTCCATTTCTGCCTTCCTCAAAATTTCTCTGCTTTCAGGCATTCCTGTTGTTTGAAGTAATTCCAAAAGGTCTGCAGCAAATAAGTAAATTTTGAATAGACAGTTTGTTAGTGTTTACATGCATAATCAAAATATTTAATCATTCATTAATGATTACATTTTAACTTTATACCTTAAGAAGCTTTTTGAAATCATTATGTAAAATTGATTTTAGCCTCTCATATAGGTAGTTTGCTTCTGCTTTTTATTAGCTTTTCAGCCTCACAGAAGACTAAAATCAGAGTGATATCTCTTAATACAGTGATAGATTATACCTAGGTAAAACTTATTCTGTATAATTTCTCTGAATTCATTGAAAGGTTCCATTTTTTATTTATTTAGGGACTTCTAGCATAGTCTCCTCCCCTCACTAAACTCCACAAGTGTTATTTTATTGTGTGGGGGTTTTGTTCCTTCTGCAGGTGTTCCTCCACACAAAGCTAACTTCATAGAAGACCTCGTTGTAATGCTACCTCAAAATATATGGGATAATCTGTATAGCAGGTAAGTTTTGAGCTGTAATTGGAAAAAATCCAGTGACACAGTTTGAGAGCCAAGCAGCAACATCAGACTTTCGATTTAGTGGCTCAGGAAATAGCCTTCTGGGCACACAGCTGAGTGACTGGACTGCAAACAGCCAATTTATATCATTTTCTCGTGCAAAGTAAAAGACTAAATAGACTAGTGAGTTATTGGGGTAGCACTTCAGTATTAAACCAATAAACATGTATGGTATGTATGAAATAACACAAAGTAGGTCAGCAAAAGTACACTTTGCAGAGGTTTTTTGAAAGAGCTCTCTGTGTCAGCTTCCTGTTCTCTTGTTGGCTGGAGACAGCTTTTCTTTCATGTTGGCTTTGAATCCATAGCCTCAGCTGCCAGTATTGCTTCAAAATAACTTATATCTGAGTGTTCTGTGTTACTGCCCCACACTTTAATGTGAGTCAGGTTTGAGTGCTTGCTTAAAAAGGAGGAATTCTTACAAGCTATGCTTTATTCTAAAGTAACAAAAAGCTGCAGAAGAGCTTTGCTGATGGCTTTCAACACTCTATATTGCACTTACATTAAATATTTCTAGCTGTTAATTTCCTGCCACCTAAACAATACATCTAAGGGTTTGGGGAATTTTTAATTGATGTTTTAAAGTTTTGGTGCACACAAGTCAAAAATAAAAATGCTATTTCCAGTATATTTCCCTTCTCCTACATGTACTGAGCTTTTCTTCCATTATCCATTTTCTCTATGCAAAAATATCCTTCTCGGGAGCAGTGCCCCTGCAGACTTCCATGGATACAGTTTCACACAAGGAAAACATGAGGGAAGGGTCAAGAATAACCTATTAAGAACAAAACAATAAATAAGTTTAGAGGCTGGGGTCAGGGAGGTAGCAAAGCTGATGAAGAGTTTGCAGTGGGATGGAAGAGCATGTTTAAGATAGAACAGGCTCAAGTTTCCATAGGGTGTTTATTAAAGGCCTTTGGTAAAATCACACCTGGTGTATGTATAACAATACTTGCTCACTGACATGTTCTAACCATAGTAACTCCTGAAGTAGGTGATGCAGCTGAGTTTGAGGTGGTTTGTACTGGCATGAGGCAGTCAGAACTTGCAAGATGGTCTTAGGATAGAGAACAGAATATTACTAGGAAGTTAAACTGTGGCTTTTTGGGATCACTGTGACTGGCATGTGTCAGCCTTCTGTTCCTACTGACATTTGCCCCATCTACAGGTGCATGATCTTTTTACATTATTTTTTTTCCCCAAGGCTGATTGTTTGGGTTTTTTACTTTTACTGCAGATATGGAGGAGGACCAGCTGTTAACCATCTGTATGTTTGTCACACCTGCCAAATAGAGTCTGAAAGAATTGAAAAAAGAAGGAAAAATGAATTGGAAATGTTTATACGGGTAAAAAAGTAAACACTTATCCATTCTGCTACTGGCCAACACCTGATATTCGTGTCTAGACCCAAGGGATTCCTGTAATAAATGGACTTTATTAAATATCTCTATCCCTATACACCACCCCATCTCTCCTAATGGCAACAGTAATGTTCTTGTGGAATCCCAGTTAACTGCTTATATGAAAATGTACTTAAAGAAAAATTTTAATGTGTTTCTTAAATTGCTTTTTTATAACATGGAAACAGTCATGTGGGCAATTGTTCTTTATACACTGCCAGTGTTCTGTTCTGTGCAGTCTGATAAGGTCTAAGTGCAACAATACTGTGCCAAGAAAAAATTTAATGATAATCATTAGTTCTAATTTTAAAAAAGGCATTAGAAACATAAACATAAGTAATTCAATGTGAAGTAAATACGTTAGTAGTGTAATGGATGTGTAATGGAGTAGTGTAAAATTGATATCAAGGACCTACTGTATTTTCCCTGGATTAGAAGATTACGTGCTTGAGTCTGAATGGTGAAATAACTAGTGGTAATGATTTTGAAATTCTTAAACTAAAAACGTGTTTTGAAGTTTTCAGTGAAAATAAATGCAGAGACATTGGAGTCCCATTTCTGCTATCTCAGCTCAAGAAAGGAAGAAACATAGAACTGACTCGTGTTTTTTTCAGTTCTGTTTGTCCTTTAATCACACTTCAGAGATTGTCAGCTTCTCCATGGTTTTTTTTTAAATTTTTAGGAATTTTCATTACTCTGGATTACCACTATATAAACTTATCACAGTAATTATTATTAATGACATTCAGTCAACCCCACTTCCTTTAGGAGTCAGTATCTTTCCAGTAAAAGCAATGATTATATGTGCACTGTTGTGCAAGTATTGTTTCTGGTTAGTACACAGAAATTCTGTTGTCCTCTATAAAGATGGCTTTAGGGAATGATTGCAACACCTAGTCTGTATGAAACCTTAAGAAGTTATGTTGATGCTTTAGGTTTATAATTTCAAAGGGGAAGTGTAGCTGTGTTATTAAAGAGCTGAAAAGATAATGGTTTAAAGGTTTGAGTGACTTTTTGCTTATTTCTTCATAATATTGTAATAAGATCTGTAAGTCATGAAAAGTTCTGATGTATTAGTTCAGTGTGCCTTGAATGGAATTGTACAGCCATCTGCTCAAAATACTTGAGATAAAACAGACACAGATGAAGATACAGTTCATCACACAAAGAACTTTCCATAAAATTATTGAAAAAAATTTTCAAAACACTATTTTATTTTACAAAAATAAGATTTCTGCCTTTTTGTTACTTGAAAGTTCAGTCTTCACATTAATTATCTATTAGTGTTTGATGAGTAAGCATGTGTGCTTAAAAAGAACTTGTTGCTGATTTCAGGAAATAGAAATAATTTCTTAACTAAATAGTAAATCAGCTTTTAATATGAAGGCTACCACTGCATTAGAATCTCATCTTGGGTATTCACCAGGTGTTTACTGTTTTTATGGTCAGTGGTTCTTTAAAATGTTCTGTTGCAGTGTAATGTTACAGTGTTAATAATTACAGTGGTTCAAAGAATTCAGTAGTTTAAAGAAATAAAAGGGCAGAAAAACACAAATTTTTTTTTTCCTTGTAGCTTAATAGAGCATTCCAAGAAGAAGAATCTCCATCAACATTTTACTGCATCAGCATGCACTGGTTCAGAGAATGGGAAGGATTTGTAAAGGGTAAAGACAATGGTAAGCTGTGCCTTATTTCAAAATATAGGCAATCTTTTGTTGTATTGTTGTTTGTTTCTGCTTTGGTAGAAGACTGTAGGAAGGACAGAAAGCAAAGACAATGAAAGCTCTTAAACATCTTAGACACAGGTTTTACAGGTTACAGATACATCCAGGATACAGACAGAACATAGTAAAATAATTCACAGCAATGGGACAGTGTTGTAAAGAATGGTGCTTGTTTGCAGGATGATTGCTGTTAGCAGCAGCAGGGAAACTGGATCTAAGTACAAGGGGGGATGGATTTTGTTGTGCAGACTGATAGATGATGCTGCAGCTTGTGGAGGAAAGGTGACCTCAATCAAGTCTAAACTCAGATAGATCCATAACATCTCTGCTAATGTCAGTTTAGCTGACTTCAGATGCCTCTTAAACTTCAAAATGGAAACTGATAAAATGTTGTACAATGTTGTCAGAGTCTGCTCTGGGACATCTTTGGTAAGGGTAAGAATTGGGATTAATTTGTGTTTTATGTTGCTTGAAGACTTAACTGTAATCATGAATGCTTTGGAAAACTTGCTCTTAATTAAAAATGTGATTAGCTTTTAACAACTTAGAATGTACTGTTAAGCAGTACAAGAACAAGCTGTAAACAAATGAGCTGTTTTTCCTTCCCTTTGGAAATAGGACAACCTGCTGTTTGTTTTCAGCTCTCCCGATTTTAATAATTTTTCTGTTGCACTAGATCCTCCCGGCCCCATTGATAATGCTAAGATTGCAGTAACAAAATGTGGCAATGCTGTGCTAAAACAAGGTAGGTGTCCAAGATTGCTGCAGCTTTGTGCCCCTTATGCATTTGCTGAAGTTTGGAAAATTTATGATTTTTTAAAATTTATTTATTGTGACCATAAAATGAATGGCAGTTTCTAATGAATCTATGTTGTGCCCATTTTTGGGGAATCATTTTGTTCTTCAAATGAAGAATTAGTATCTGTAATAGGCTAATCCTAGTGCAGTTGAGAGAGTGTAGGAGGTGCAGAGTAACTCAAAAATGGTGAAAGTGTGTTTTGTCTTTGTATCGCTTGGTTTGATGGGAGTTTTCTTAACAAAATTGGGAGACTGTTCTATGTAGTATGTAGTAGTTAATGTAATGCTGTATGTAGTTATTTGAATATTGAAATCTAATTTGAATAGTAAAATGTCTCACAGAGGGGGAGAGTAAGCACTGTAAATAAAATCTGTTGCTCATTTTTCTGCAAGTCATTTGATACTGTACATTGCATGTTAGAGAAGTTTTTTCAAAGATACAGATTTCTTCATTATTCTTCAGAGTTAAATGCTAGATACCGTTTCTTTGGAATTCATAGGTACAGAGGAAAACATTCTTATATGACCTGCTTTATGAAGTCTTTAGACTTTCTAGGAAGCTTTAAATTCATTGCAGCTCAGCCTAAAAGAAGAACCTGCATTAATAAGATTAACATTTATATAACTGGATTTTTTTTTTCCCCAGTTTTGCTTCATGCCTCAGCATACAGTGGGTGTACCAATAAACCTATGGTAAACCTCACCAACTGTAGAATGCTACAAGTTTATTTTATAAACAATGAGTTTTGGCACCCTTGAGATTTTTTAATACATTTTAATGATTTAAGTGCTGGTGAGAGAATTCAAGTACAAGGTATAAAGCATGATAAAGTAAATCACTTTAGAAGCAGTAATTTATATTAGCCAGTTGTTCGTTTACTTTCACCTAGATTGCTACAAATTAGAACTTGGATAGAAATAAGGATGAATGGGATGTGGAAGATTTGTCTTGTAAGTTGTAATAGGTGGGAATGCCACTAAATAGTGTCCAGTACTACACATTTCTGTGATCCAGTGGTCCTGATTGCAGTGCATGAGTTCACTGTGCCTGTTCAGTTTAAGCTGACTGGCTGTAGTCTGGATAAGGGAGTGAAGATCTACTCCTGTGCCTGCAGAGATGGAGTTGTTTCTTGAGACCCTAAACGTAGAAGAGTTAAAATGAGGCATGACATCATCATCATTAGTACTGGCATGGGATCTGGGTGATGACTTCTGGATGAAGCTTTGCATAGTTGAGTCACTGTAGGTAAATAAATGTACAGCTCTTTGTACCCTTCCCCTTTAGAAACTCTTAACAGGTGAAGTACCACAGTAGGCACCACTGCAGCAGGTGACAAGGACAGAAAAGTACAGGAGGTACGGGGAGAAGTCCCCTGCTTATAGTGCTGACTTCCTTTTTTTTAAGTATGAGGGTGCTGAAATAAGGCTTAACAAGATAAATTAATAGTGTCTAGTAAGGATAACAGGGGAAACTTGCTGTTAGGCAGGTTTTGATTTGCTAAAGAAGAGGAGACTTACTCTGGTGGAACAGAAATGTGACCTCTCTGCATGGGTTAATGTGAGGAAATCACATCAGTATCAGGAAATCACAAAAGTATCAGACAGGATCCTTGTATTGAAACCTAGAGGGAAGATGTGCTGATGCATCTTGTCTCTGCCACTGTAAAAAGTTGTGGAAAATCAGAAATGCGTTTTGGATGCTGACTTGAGACAGGAGACATTCCTCCAGGAGGAATCATAAGCAAAGACTTTAATCAGTGAATGAAATCATGCTGACCCATCAGTGCTACAGGAGCATTGCTGAAGCTGTTATTATCCCAATAGTAATCCTTTGTCTCTGGGAATTTCACTGTGCTTCTCATACTTCTGTTCTTTACTATCAATATTAATTTCTCTGATGAAACAAGAATCTTGAGTCCTTGAACTTTACTGTGTAATTGATGTTGACTGCATGTCCTTATAATAAAATGAATCATTGTTTCCTGAGTACCAAGAGCTACTGGCTGTCAGCTTGATTGGTAGAAATTAGATAAAATGTCTATCATAGAATTTTCATGTGTTTTCTGCAAGTACTGCATTATTTAGAGCAGGTAGTTGTAAGAATCAAGAAGTACAAAACTTAACACAAAATAGGTAACACAAATTGAGTTTGGTAGCTGGTGCAAGATAAAGATAAATGAAGATTATGGTGTTAAATTTGGATCTGAATTCTTACAGTTTTAAATTTTAATCTGGATTTTTTCCTTTTTGTATCTGTTTTGGACTTAAAGCATTAAGGAATTATTCTAAATAGTAATTAAATTTAAAAATTTTTTCAGGTGCAGATTCTGGACAAATATCAGAAGAAACATGGAATTTCCTTCAGTCAATCTATGGTGGAGGTCCAGAGATTATACTCAGACCACCTGTTCCTCCAGTAGAACCTGATATATTGCAGACAGAAGAGAAGATTGAATTAGAAACTCATGGTCTGTAGCTATTGAGAAAAAGATGAACTTATAAGGAATCCAGCTTCCTTACAAAATGCCCAAAACACATTCCTAAAAGTTTTATTCTCTTATGTCTGTTGGAGGCACAGCTCACTGGGCATTACATTAACTACAGAATAGTAAGTTGAAATAAGTATTGCAATTTGTTTAAATAGCGGCTGTTTCTCTGTTCGGGAAGGCATGTGGTTTGTACATTTTGGAATGTTTGCTCAATAGGAAAAATGTAATTTCTGAATTTTTTGCTAAAAGTTAAAATCCTATTATATCCTTAGACTTGAAAAACAGAGACAAATTTTAGAGATGTTCAGTAACCCTTCTGATTTCTGACTGGGCTTCTGATATCTACAAACTTTTGCCTGTCTTAATTGTACAGTCTTGACAAGCCTAGATATGNTCCTAAATGCTCAGGAAAAAAATCGTCTCTTACTTTGCACTGTAAGTTTATGAAATGGGTAGTATGTAACATCCAAATACTTACTATATTTGAGTGGCTCAAACATTAGGTTAGACTGAATTACGTTTTAGTCAGCAAATGTCATAACTTATTACTACTAAATTTTACATCTTATTGTAGTGTTCTGTAACTCTATAAACCTGGCTAGTGTCTTTAACAGTATATGTGGCAAAAAGATTTAGTCTTCTCTAGGGTAACATTTGAGAGCATGAAGTGTGAAATGTAAAATTATTATGGACATGAGTGATATAAATTTCAGATAATTAAATTGTTTGGTCATTTGAATTGCATTCATAAGCATTTATATTTGAAGGATTTTATTGTATTGTTAAAAATTTTCATTGGCATGATGACCTTTAATGTCAGAAGCTGGATAAAATGTATATATTGCAAAACTTTATTGAATGGTTGATATTGGAATGCAGAATGACACTTGCTCATGTTTTTGCCTGATATTGTTACCAAATAAGCAGCATTATTCAAGACTGGATCAATAAAAAAAAACAAATTAACTGTGGAATAGGCGGGGGGAGCTTTCCTAAATGCTTTTCATTTATTACATAAATACAAAACCTTTTGAAGTAATGCTATGGTACTGCTCTCACACCCATACAATTTTATTTTTTGACCATTTTAAATTTAGACAATGGTGTTGACCATTCTAGCTCCAATGTAAGAAAATACTGACATAACATGCCTCTGAATAATTCTGTATATAGTTAAAAACATACTGGTTTGTAGGACTTCATGCTATTCTAGTTAAAAAGCTACCTATAACAGCCCTAGAGAAAACGACCTCTAACCATAAGTATTTGTCAATGTGATTTTATGAGATTTATTGTTAGTAGATAAAGCAGCTTGAAGCTAATATGACATTACTCCTGTAATGCATCAAATGCTTACTACTGACTTTCTTATTAAGGTAAAATTAACTTGCTTATGAACAATCATTAGTAACTTGCTGATGTTGGCCTGTGAACTATTGTTTGATTTAAAGTCTATTTAAAGTATTTTTTTTTTCTTTTTTGCAGTTTTCTAGTTTTCTTTGATTTAAGGTTCTTTAACATACTAACGCTAAAGAGCAATGAATAGAAGAATTTTTCCTACACAACATTCTAAACTGGAAACTTAGGAGGTATTTCCTTGGTTAAAGCACAGTACAGTGGTCAAGTTTACGAATTTATTCAATGTTTTCATTAATAGTCTGGATGGTAGAACCAACTAGCCCTGTAAAATATGCAAGGGAAAAATGGATTGACTGTTAGGGGCATCAGCTTGTCAGAGAATGAAGCAGTTCTGTGCTGAGTAGTCCAGGTATTGCAGCAGATCAGACTAAGAATTAAAACCCAGTGATACCAAAACAAAACCTGTTCTGGGTAATAGTAGCAAAAGCATCTGATGCAAGGCACAGGAGGTAATTATTCTGCTCTACTTGGTGCTGTGCTTGTTGTGAGATCTCATCTGTACTGTTCCCAATTTTGAATGCTATATGATGATAAATACAAGTTGAGGTTATTTTAGGGAAAACCAACAAGACTCAGTGCTGAAAAAGTCATTTTCTCACTTTAAAAGAATGCTGAAAATGCAAGACTTCCAATGTGTAAATAATTGCTGAATAATACTGAGCAAATTTTTCTGAGATAAGCAAAGATATTTGCCTCAGCTTTATCAGTGGGGACTTGTGCTGGGTTTAGGAAGCTTATTTCAGAAATCTAGAAGTGTTCTAGTCAGTCTCTTCTACTGGGTGTCTGGGAATCCGTAGTCAAACATAATCTGGGATGTACACAGATCAGTAGGGAGACACTTTACACCAGCAGTTTGTGAAATGCCTTTGTCACTGTGGAAAAAGGCATCTTAACATTGGAACTTTTGGTCATAGGAAAAACCAAACCCCTGAGTTTGCAGAGATAAATAGATGTGTTTTAAGACAGTTCCAAAGGGATGTCTGTCTTGCTTTTAGCCCTTTGAGAGCTCTGCAAGGGATATTATGGAAATGGAAGTAGCCTTTTAAAGGAAGGCAGTGTGGGAGAACTGCACATGGATGGCTTGTGTATGCTGGAGGGCAGACAGTAATTCAGAAAATAGGTAAAGGAGAGGCCTTTACTGGGAAAAGCTGTCATGATGCATAGCAAAGAAAGAATGCACCTCAGGAAGGGCCTGTGGAAATATTTTTTTTCCATAAGCCTTTCGCCAGACGATTTGGATTCTTTGTTCATTTGTTTCCAGTTGAGGAAACACAGTGTTTGGATGCCAAAGAAACTGTCACTTCAAGAAGGGAAGAATCCAGTGGACTCCTTGTTGTAGGCCTGGAAATCTAGATATGAGCTGTCAAAAGCCTGCAGTTCAGTCTGGTAACTTTAATCCTCTCTTCTGGGGAAAACTATATGATGTCAGAGACTTATCAGCTCAGAGCTCAATTTCTCTAAATTCCTGAAGGTGTTTTGAAAGCAATATAATTAATTGTTCTTCTGAACACCCAGCATCGAGGAGGCTGCCTCAGATACTGTGTAATGTGGCTGAACAGTATAATTGGAGGGAAAAAGAATAGCAGAAGAGCTGCTGAATTATTCAGCAGTAAAATAAGGCAGTTTTGTAACTCGTTT
>VWYI01001701.1:1209-15370 GCA_013399455.1 Anthoscopus minutus | reverse complement strand
CCGGCCCCGTCCGCGCGCCCCGGGCCCGCCAGCCGCGGGTGCCCCGCAGAGCCCCTTGGGTTGCCCCCGCCGTGCCACCCCTGCACCGGGTGTCCCTGAGTTCCCAGCGCTGCCCCGGCCGTGCGGCGCTCGTGGCTGCCGGGCCGTGTTCACACCCGGAGCTCTCGGGCCCTTCCTCGGCCACCCTGCGGCCGCGGGCCCCCCGCGGTGTCCCGCTGGCTCGGCCTGCCCCGCACCCCCGGCCCGGGCTGCTGCCTCTGCTCGCAGCTGCGTTTCTGCTCCGCAGCCCAAGCGGCGCCTGCCCCGCAGGGACAGGGGCGCTGATGGTTAAGGATGCCGGGCTCGAAAAGAGCTGGTTAACACCTCAGGTCTGCTCTCGATGGAGGCTGTGATATATGTCCCGTCATATCACAAACTTGTAGCATACAGATCTGTTTTCTCATGTATTTAGAAAAATTAGTCCAGTTGTATCCAAGTGTCCCTGCTCAGCAATATTCCCTTTGTCTCCTAATCCTGATCTCTTTTACGGGAGAGCATATGGTTCTTCTTCTTCCTTATGGTGTTTTGTATTCTGTCCTTGTTATTATCCGGTAACGTTGGCACTTCTTGTAGTCTTGGAGTATTTTACTAATCTGGTTCTGGGCTAACACATAACAGAGACTAAGTTCCTATAAAATAATATGTTCTTGAGGCTTTGATGTTTCAAATTTAATTTGTAAATATTGTTTCTAGTTATTATTTTAAAAACTAGTAGTTCTTCCATAGTTGTACATATATTTCCATGTCTTCTGTTGATAATGTCATTATCCTGTACTAATCACTACATATAGTGATTGTTTACTGAGGCTTTTAAGCGAAGCTCTATGTGTACCTTGTATTTTACATTAAATGCTGACTTGTGCAGCCTTTTAAGAACATGATTTTCCAGTGTATTTCTAACCTGTGTTTAGATGCTGGCTTCCCATCCTAGCTGCTGGTCATCTAGTAGGGACTGGTAGGTTTGGGATTAGGAAAATGTGATCTACATAAGCAAGTGTAACTTTCCAGAAAGGAAGTTGGCAAGGTACTGTTGAGGTTGTTTTCAGGCATCTTTTAATCTTACTGTACTGTCTTTTGCATTAATAGTAGTAATATTTGCTTAATCAGAAGTGGGAAAAAATAGTGTGCGTTAAACAGCAGGGGGAAAAATGAATCTCTTTTAAAGAGTATGTCGGAAAATGTGCAAAAAAACCCAAAACTTACCAGGTGAAAATTGTTCAACTGAAAAAACTTCCCATTACCTTAGAAGGGCTTAGTAGTCAAGTTAGTTTGATATGTGGCTTCTAGCAAGTCGTTAAGAACCTAAACAACTTTGATTTCAGGCTTTTTCCAGTACTATCATGTTTATTCCATAAAAAAATTCTATACCTTTAATTGACAGGCTTGAATTTAAAGGCTTTTTACTCAGTGCAACCGTGTCTGTCAGTAAGGAGCAGCAGTGAATGACCTTACATTGAAATACTGCTGATAATTTATGTTTCTGGTTGTTTATCATAGGTAGTTGTTGTAATTTTCAGTTTACCACTGTTAAGTGAAATTATTTTTCCTTTCCCTTGCATACTCCACGTGTATAATCGCTAGTGAAGTGCTGTATGAAGTAGCTTAGTTATTGAGGTATTTAGTGATGGAGCTCAATCATATGTCTTTTCTCATCATTTTTAACATTTCTGGAAAAAAGAGAAATAGCAAATAGGATTCTCTGGCTCGGTGTTATTCTGGATTTAATGTGCAAAAATAACTTGATCTTTATTTCACAGAATTTGGGAATGTGTCCTAATAAGGGCTTTTGTTCTACAGCTGAACAGCATGTGATTGCTCTGATGTTTATCAGTGTTTCTAACATACTTGTGTAGTGAGATTACATAGTGAGATAAGCTCTCTGTAGTCTCATACAGAATGAAGGCTTTGCACTCCCATTATTTCCAGGAGACTTAAGTTCTTGTGGGTTTGGTTGGTCGGTTGTGGGTTTTTGGTCCATTTGTCTATATCTGGTTCTTCCAGATCATTTTAGGTACTTCAAATGACTTCTATTCAATAACAGTTGTGTGGTTGACACAAAGTGGAAAGACTTGTACTCTGCTCTTTTACCATAGGAGAAAAAAGAAATGTTTTTCTTCGCATTCCTAAAAATACTGGGGAAGCTGGAACTGAAGTCTTTACAGTCTACACTGCTTCCAGTTGTGTATTTTTTCTTGTTTTTTTTTTTCCTTTAAATTACCTTTCACATTTCCAAAATACTCTTTAAGATCTCTAGGGCTAATCTATTTAGGTTTGCTTTGTTTTGGTTTCCCCAAAGTCTTTGCTTTGTGTGGGAACTGATGGTACAGGTCTCTCTGGTCATAAGGGACCAGATTAACAAGAGAGAATTTATTCATCAAGTATTTGGCACTTGCATCCATATATGTAGCTTGCACTCACAGTTCTAGAAATGCAGCACTGTAGGACCTATTGTTCCCTTTCTCTCAGGTTGGTTTAAAACTACTTGGATTATTCTAGACAGATATATTTGTAGACCTTGTCCTTAAAAACCTTGAAGAAGAAAAATTCTTCCATGTCTGTAGGCGGGAGTGAAGTTGCAGAAATTGAGTAACTTTCTCACTTACGTAGTGAGGGTTTTTTTTTTTAGTTTCCACATTAAGTGTTCCTTGCTGGAAGTCAAGCTGCTGCTAAGGATTTGCTCCAGGTAAACTTTAACACTTAAGGATATATTGTTCCAGCTTTAAGAACACTGGAAATATGCTTTGTGGTTGAAAAACTGTTGTGATTGCAGAAGAACCATCATGGTAGTTTCAGTTTTCTGAAAACTTTCCTTCTGTTTCAGTAACTCTAAAAGACAATTCAGAAATGTAGAGCTGAACATTAAATGGCGTTTTCTTATTGGACACTTGTGTTTCAAACAAAAAGACCTTTAAAAAGATTCCCTTTTGGAGAGCAGCTTTGTAATCAAAATACTTGGGGTTTGTAGTGTAGTAGGTTGATAATTCAATTATTTGTGTTCAAAATTTGAGTACTAGTTAAGTTTGCATTTAGTTGCTTTTCTTTATACAGGCAATTGGTTGTATCTTCCACCCAAAAGCTTAGTAGCTTAAAATGGCTGGTTTTTAAAGTTACTTCAGTGTTTTGATGCTTATATTGAATTCAGTTACACATAGAAATACATAAAGCTCAGTCCAATCCTCTGCCCTTTAGGAGTGTAGTGGGATCAGTCCCTCTGATGGCAGAATTCCTCCTCATGTTGCTTGTTTCAACAACTCCATCACCCACCCATGGTTAAAGTTTTACTTGATACTGAATTTCAGTATTTTTGCTTTGCATACAGCTGACTGCTTTGTCTCTTGTTGCTTCTGAAAATAATTGATTCTCCTTGTAGCAGTGTTTTAGATTGCTATTAGTTGCTCCCCGGTTTTTCTGGTCTTTTGAACCTCATCACAGGTCATAGGAATATAAATATTGGCAAGATAGGCAACTTGCTTGTCCAAGATTTTAAAGATGATTTTAGTAGTTCTTATTTAAATACAGTATTTAAACACAAATATTTGGTTTGATTGGGAGTGCACATGTGCTGACAAAGTATCAGTAAGAAGTGTAAAAGCTTGTCTTTGTTAGTAGTAGAGAAGAATAGAAGATTTTAATGTCTAACATTTTTTTGCCTAAAAGGAAAGATTCTAACTTTGTTTAAAATGCTTCAGTTAGAAAATTTGAAAGTCAGAGAGGAAAGGAGTTTTCCTGAGAATTTACCTGTTGGTTCATAAATTATAACATTCTCCTTTTTGTTGATATTTTACTTCCATTAGCACATATGTGTATATGAGAGCTGAATTTTTCAGTGCTGGTGGTGCAGGGTTTTTTGTGTGAAGTGTCTCTGAAGTATCTCTAGGAGGGAAAAACAGGGAGATAGCCCAAATTGCAAATTGGAGGAGCTATGCAACTGGGTTACTGTGCCACACAGACATGAATTAAAGAGAGAGGGCAGTGAGAGAGCCTCCCGTGTGTGTTTGTGTTTGAAACATACTCTGCCTGTGCAGTAGTGTTGAAGTTGGCAATGTTATCTCCACAGCCAAGCAATCTAGAAACTCCAAAGGTAGATACTCTCAGAGAAGTTTTGCTGTGCTGCTTAATTACTTATTAAATAAATGCTTTAAGAACATTTCAGATTGAAGGCATGGGTGTGTCTTGTGCAGTTGTATTTTCTGAATATATTCCTGTTTATTTGTTTTGTTTTTGTGGCCTGGGTGGTGGAGCAAAGCAAATTTACTAATTGCCTGGAGAAGACAAATCTGGGAGGGAGTACATAAATTAGTGTGAAATAGTCTTAGGAAACTGGATGAATGACCTGAACTGTATGGGATGCAGTTCAGTAAAGAGAAACACAGAACCACCTTCTGGGTAGAAATAATAAATTTAAATATGAGAAACACTTGGCTGGGCAACAGTAAGCAGTTGTATATCACAAAATGAACACAGTGGAGTCGTGACAATTCTGTGAAAAGCTGGGAGTCTCACTGGGATTTATGGACAGAATGGTTGTTGCCTGTGAGAGGGAAGTTGCTCTGCAGTACTCAGTGTAAGGCCTCTGATAATGCAGTGTCTCTGTCCTTGTTACTCTGCTTCAAACAGATTTGGAGCAGCTGAGAGTATTTAGTGAAGAAGTTGCAATAATGACCTTTAAGGAAGGACTGAAAGAATTGTACTTGTTTAGTCTTTAGCAGAGATGGGGAGGCATAATTATAGGCTTCAAATATGGTAAACTTTGCAATAGAGGATTGTGTAATAAACTGCTCTCTCTAGGTGGGATATGAAATAATAGTCCTAAAGAGTACAAAAAGAAGTTTGGATGTCAGGAAAAACTTTTCTAGCTCCAGGAAAGATTATCTATCCAGGATAGATAATCACAGGGTTATATATCTGAGGGAAGTAATGGGGTATCAATTGCTGAAAGTGCTCTAAAAAAAGTTCAATAACCTCCTTTTAGAGGTGATTGAGGTGTAGTTGTCTGTCATTGGCATAGGAGGTAAGATGACTTTTAGCATTAGATCTCTCCTCATTTTTAGATTTTTGTAATATTGCTGTCTGTGGTTTAAAGAAGTAAAAACAACATGGTGGAGATAAAAATTAGTAATTTAACAGTTGTAAGATTTAGTAAAAAACCTCTATCAAATATAGTCATTAAAGGATTTTTAGAAAGTATTTATTAAAGTCATCTGTAATGTAATATAGAAGATAACTTTAATAGAGCCTTCATTGTAGATTTAATACCTTTGACTTGCCTTCAGGTGGTTTTAGTGATCCAAAAGAAAGAAACTGAGCTAGACTCAAGGTCTATCAGAAGACTTCATCAAAGAGAAGCAAAGCTGAGAAGATAAATTCTAATGAGCCAAGGAGTCAGGTGCATTCCAGGGTCTGAAACAGAGCAAACCATGCAACTTCACCTCTGTAAAACTGAGATTACAGTTAATGTCTGAGACTTGTATATTGAGGGTTAATCACCACTGATAAAGTCTTAAGGTTTCTGAAGGGTTTGTTTTATAAAAATATTGGTATTTAAAACTGGTTTGTGTTCTATGTATTAGGAATAGATTTCAGTCTTCTATTTCTTCATTTTTTTATTATTCATTGGTATGTAATAGCAGTATAAATAAGCTTGAACAGAAATGTATCCTATTACATCTACTTGTTTTATATAAAATTTCCCCTTTGGGACTCTTTTGGGTTATTTAAAAATATTTGATTAAATTGGAAGAGCTAACCTTGACATAAATGAGTTAAAGCTCTTTAGAGTTAAAAGTACTGAACAATTTGATAGAACTTTTTGAACTAAATTCAGTTTAATGCATTATTCTGCATTTTTCTATTCAAAATCAAGTGCCTACATCCCATGTGACCTTCTTCAAGCATTTCTGATTTTTGGAATTTGACAGAGCTGCCTCAGAGTTAAGGGTAAGTGAAGGATAGGCTTTGTGTCACATATGTCTGTGCTCTGGAACTAGGGAAAGGGTTAAAGTGAGACAAATGTCACATTCCCAATGATTTAAAAGTGTAGAGGATTTACATAAAATGATGCTTTCAATCTATTATAGCCTAATTGTAATTAGACTTTCAGTAATTTTTTCCATCTCACTAGTTATATGGATTAACTTTATGTGTACTTTTACTGCACTTTATCTTTGTTATGATTGGTGGGAAATTGTGACTAAAGCACTGAGAAGCAAAAGTGTTGGTAACTGACAGGGCACTAGGTTTAGATCCTGGTGTAGTATATAAACCTGCAACTAAGAATGCAAAGACTGATGTCAGAAAAGGAATTTGTTCCCTTTCTCAAATATCTTAAGTCTTCCAGGGATTTTCATTCTGTGTATCTTCTCTGCAGTACAGAGGCTTTTTTGTGGCCTATTATAAAGGGATCATGGTGTCTCCTGTGGCAAGGGCACAAAGGCTTAAGTCTTAGGCAGAGGCAGATGCACCTGTTCCCTAAGCTCCACCTGAAGAGCTGGAACTGAGATGCAATTGTCAGGCAGAACTGCCTGGGAAAGGCTGCTTTAAACCTGGAGTTTGGAGCAGCAGTTGCTGGAGAGATTTGTAGGTGGTGACTGACTAAAGATTTGGATTAGAAAGCTGTTAACTTTTCAACAGATGCAACAGTGGTTTGTTTGCTTTGGGTCATTTTCCTGTTTCCAATGTAAAAAAAAAATTGGCAACTTCAAAAATAGTATCTTATTAATAATTTTTAAGTTAGAGTATATTAATACGTGTTTTCCACCCATTCTTCTTTTCATTTACTTGTGCTTTCTAGGTACGTGTCTAAGAGTATAACTAGCAGCAAGTTTCACTGGTTAGGGATACGTGATTGTATTGCTTTTGTTAGTAACTAATCTGTCTAATTGTCACTTGAAAAGATTTGATAATATTTCTGTGCCTTGCTATGCAGCCAGCTCTGTTCTTTGGAAATTTCCTCAAAAGCTAGTCTTCAGGAAAAAGAAAGCTAACTAGATGTTCTCAGGTCTTCTCAGTCCTCACTTGTCAACATTTCTGGTTTTGTTTGGGTAAGGTCTATTTATTTATTTAGTCTTGGGAAAACAGGCAAAATGAGAAGCCAGTATAGTTTATGGGGTTTTTTAAAAAATTTTAACTAGTGTTTTATTTTCAGTGGAATCGTGTTATTTATTGCATCAGTTTTCTGGAAATTCTGCTATATTCAGTGCATTCTAAAAAAGGTAGAAAGACTGAAAAAAAAAATCTTTATTCACAGTATTATTGTAGAGACAGCTATAGTGTAATTCTTTTTCATGTGTGCCTGGATAGTTTAAAATCTTTCTGTGAGGAAGTGAAGAGAACAAAGTGTAGTTATGTAATTTCTCCTAAGTGACGTCAGGTGAGAATTTTTCTGGATCATGGAAATTCAGCAATCCTTTGTCAAGAGAATTCCTAAAATACCTCAGATGAAAAAGGTTCTTCACATATCTGCTATCTGACAGCCTGTGCTGAAAAGGACAGTGAGAAGCATTCACTCCTTGTATGCTGTCCTAGTGCAAATAAAGCTTCCCACAGCTCTCCCATCCCAAGTGCAGGTCTGAATTATTGAACCAAAGTGAATTTTGCAAATCCTTGAGAGTCCTCTGTTCTCATAAATGGATTACTTTTTGGAGTACAGTTTTCTGTCAGGACCATTCAAATTTTACAAGTGTACAGGAACAGATTTGTTGCTGTTAAGGTCTTGATAGGTAGTCCTTTGTTGTTCAGAAAAACCAAACAACAAAACAATCCAACAAAACAAAAAATCCCCACCAGCAATACAGGTAAGAAATTTCTTAATATTGGTGAGTTTCAGTTTCATCTCTCATGATCTGAAAATATCTGGTTAATTCCAGCTCAGAAGCACTTTTATTGGAAATTCACCTGTTACACGAAGGGTTGTTTTTTCCTTAGATTAGAATTCTGAATACAGAAAGAGAATGTTTTGCCTCTCAGAGGTAAAGGCAGGCCAGTTATTGTCATTTTATCCAGTATGACTCATGTCTCATTGATTTTTCCACTTAACAGGTAACTCTGGTGATCAGATGTTTGTGTCCTGCTTTTAGGGTGTATCCCATAATTGAATTAGTTGCAGTTAAATCAGCTATCCTTTTAAAAAACTTTATTTAGATTGTTGTATGTCTGTACTTACTTGGCCAAAGAAATTCCCTCAAAGAAACCATCCCAAAAGGTCAGGAGATTGTGAGAAATAGGAGAGCTCTGGAGAAGCTTATTGTGTAATATTCTTGGTGCCATTTTCAGTTTTGATAAGTGTCACTACAGCTTTGTTGCATGACTTGTACCAAATAATCATGTGGATGTTTCTTCTCATCCTGTCTGTTCTGTCAGCAGGCCTGATCTGCAGATGTGGCATGAGCTCCAATTTAACTTCTGTGTGCTTCTCTTCCTTTAAATGTGCCCTTCCTTTGTGTGGGTTGTAGTATGGCTTCCCTGGTTGCTTCACTCCTGCAGCTGCCTTGAAATGAAAGTCTGCTTTTCTAATGCTTAGAAATTAGCTTCTGTTGAAGTGTGAACAACTGCTGCTTTTTTGACCTTCACTGACCATATTTTCCATCATGAGAGATCAAAAAAAGCCCAGTAACAAATAAGAATACAGAAATTTTGCAGGGCTTTTTTTTCCCCTTATATGCCTCCTTTTGTGCCTCAGATTATCTTAATAAAGACTTGGATCAGCTGGATTTCAGTTAAGTTTTCAGTAGAATTTTAACAGATTTATATTAAAGTCAACAGTTAACCAGAATGAAAACAGAATAAAACATTATGCTATAATCTCTGCTGTGTGGAAACACAGGCATGAAGAATATTTCCCCAGCATTCACAATTCCAGAATAATACAGGTTTATAACTGGCTAATACAGATAGATGGAAAAACAATAACCTGCTGGAATTAGTTCCTGTATATCAGTTAGAAAATATTTTTATCCTCAGCATGGAAGTTTAGAGTTCCAAGATAAGAGGAGTACCTGTGCTACTTAGGCTTACAAAGCATAGGAGAGAGCCTGAGAGAAGGGCTTCACATTACAGCAAACCTGATCCAAGGACTGTCTGTCACCAAAATGCAAAGTCCTGGGCCCTGTTTTCCTCTGGCTCTGTGCTCATTTAACCATTACAGTGAGCCTGTCTAGGAAGCTAAACTAGAAGAAAAATGACTCTTTTGTAAGGACTTGAGTTTTCCAAATCAGTTCACTGTGAGATCAGATTGAATACAAAAGCAAATGCATGGGAAAAAAAAGAATGATGTGCCTGAGAGTTACAGGGGAGTGGGATTGCTCCTTTTTGTAGATTAAATCACTTAACAGTAATTGAAACCTCACCTGGGAAGTCTTGTTGCAAAATTAAAGAGAGAATGATTGAAGGCTCACCACCAGGCTGTGAATCCACCCTGGTGATGAAGGAGTGGGAATGTAGGTGAGTGTGGTTTTGATTGCTGTCTTAGGAAGGTGGATGGTAAATGGTGTCTTGGACAAAACAATAAAGAAGGAAATGCTCTTTTGAGAAGTATCTAAATTGATGTAATTGAGAAGGGGCAGAGAAAGGACCATTGCAGTAGTTTAGATGCAAAATGACAAGATCCTTATGAGAGTTACCCCCTTACAAAGTACACCATATGAGAATTACCCACTTGGAGTGACAGTGAAAACCTCTGGACATCAAGCCAGCTGCTGAAAGAGGTTCAGTCTCTAAAAAAGCTGTTTGCAGTCTTTGTAACCTTGTCAGTGTTGGGTAACCTTTGACATAGGGCCCTCGACTTGCCAATGTATTTTTAATTATGACTCTTTTACCTCACACATGGATTTACATTTTTATTTCCATAGTGGCTGTTTAAATACACCTATATTGCAGAGTTGCTCCTTTCTTATCATCTAGAGCCAATTAAAAAACATGTTTTAATGTTTTCCTCAATTGAGCAAGGATAATCCAAACTGTGTGCATGCAGAACTCACAGAGGAAACAGTGCCCACCTTAGCTGGCATGTGGAGTCATGTAAGAGGGGCATTTTAAGTCAAAATAAGCAGATGTTTAGAAGATGGTTGTTTCAATTTTGATAAATACATATAGTGATATTTTAACAAAATTGTTTCAGTGACTGCAGAAAAAAAACCTCCTAGTCTAGTGATGATACAAATCTGATGATGTTTTTTATTTCACCACTGTCTTGAGTCAGAAGAATCTCACAAAACTGAGCAAATGGGTATTAAAATAGAAACTCATTGTTAGGAATGTGAAGTAATGCAGAAGAGTAAAAGAACTTCATGCAAAAAAGCCAAGCCCTGACTTGAAATCAGCTATTAGTGATAATGTCTCTTCTGATAGACATTTTGTGTAAAGCCATCAACTCAGTTTTCACTGGGTGTCAAAAAAAAGTAAATAGAATTGAGTATTAATAGAAAGAGGTCATGACAAAATACTAACTATTCTGAGGTAAAAATCTGTGACATACATAGGCCATGCTTTGAATATGATTTTCTCACACTGATCTGTCTGCTTAGTACAGACTTAGTACAGAAAAGGGCAATAAGAGTAATAAAAATTTGGTATAGCTTCTTTATGCAGAACACCAAGGAGATAAACCAGATAAAGTAACCATTAATTATAGGATCTTACAGCAAAGGTATGTCCTCAGATGCTGTGAAACTTAATTTTTAAGGGTATGAGAATTTTATGTAGTGTTCTGTTTTTTTCCTACTATTATCAAGGAAGGAATGTGTTTAATTGCTTATTGCCCTAGGAGAGATAATATATCACTAACTTTAGAGGGCTTTGTGTGTTCAAGATACAGCAAAGGCTGCTTAGGAGATGCATTCTTATTGTGTTTATTTTTCTTCTTTTATGGCTACAGCAGTGTGCTATGAATAATACAGTTGTTCACAGCTGAATAATTTCATAATTTTTTACAGAAATTTTAGATGTTTGCCAAGATAACTGGCAATCTGGGTTGGGATTTATTTTTCTCTAATATTTTTAAAAGGTTAAGCAATTTTATGGATGGTATATGGGCTACATTTGTCAAGTTTATCCTTACTTAATATTTCATGTCAGCTCTTCAGAGGTACAAAGTAAGGAATAAGCACAGCACTTGCTTTGCTATAGTGCTGTTAAATTCCTTAGAATACTTTGTAAAAGTGGTGCCTAAGAAAGATCCAGTAAGGCTTTTTAGGACATCACTGGCAAACTGTGAGTGATTTATTATTTAAAAGAACCATATATAGACTCTTCCGCTCAATATCTTTACTCCATAAATGGAAATGTGCAAAAGCAAACCGTTTATGATTTCTAACTTTGTAACTGCTTTTATTGATTATTTTCAAATTTGTGCTCTAAAGATTCCAGACTATCTATGGCATATTCAGAAAGCTACTGATCATAATGGGTTTGGTCTTTTGGAGTAATCATATCTTTGTAGCTGGATGTTTCAGACTGATAAAGTAGGAAAGAAGTCAGTTTTGTGTTGTATTTGTGTAAGTGGGTATCCAAGCCCATAGTAAATGATGTAACTGTTTAGTTGAAGCTTTATCTAATTTCTCCAAATGAGAAGTTTCTAAGTGTGTTGTAATTTGATACAGTATGTGAGCGATCCTGGTGTGCAGCTCAGAGACAAAGCAAGAACTTAACTGCAAGCACAGGTTTTTTACTGCTGTGGTGGGTTGGCCATTTAGGGAAGTGTCTGAACCCTGGCAATCTGCTTGTGTTTGCTCAGGATAGGTATGGAAACTGCATAATTCACACTCTCTGACCCACCTTCTGGCAGCTTCTTCCTGCTTCCTGAATTGGTGATAAAATGTGCTGAAGGTAGACGGTATCTCCTTTTTCCTCGTTTTTCTTGTGCTTGAAGAAATTCTCTAGAAGCTGAATCTGGAACTTGAATAGCCTTTTAATGTTTCTTCAGTCCTTTAATATTACAGGATAATTGCAAAGAGTGGTAAAATGAGTGTCTGTTTTTTATTTATGGAAATAGACAGTGTCAAGAATTTTAGATACCTTAACCAGACATGTATTTTTACATAAAAGGTTAAATGTTCTAATTGCTATTCTCCTGAAATGTGGTCAGAGTTTGCCCTGAATTATTGAATCAATAACTGATGAAGTATAAAATCCATTAAGTACTAGCATAGTCATGAATCCTGTTGTCTTGAGACAAAAGAGGAGAGTCAAATCTGTGAAAAATTACTTCAGCTTCAAAAACTAAAATGAGAAAAGGCAAGATGCTGTTTAAAGCCTAGAAGTTTCATGTTTTTTTAGGGTAAACTGCAAACATGCACCTTTTTTACTAGAGCTGAGTATATGTATTTATAACATCTGCAACATTAGAGTTGCAGAGGCATGCTTTATGCAGGTGGTAGCTTTCCATCATTAATAATACTACGGGGCTTTTTTTTTTGTCCTGAGAAAGTCTATCTTAGGCCAAGTCAGAAAAACTGAAGTAGAAGGGGGAGCTCTCAGTAAAACACAAACAATTTATTCTGCCAATAAAAAAAGACAGAGGAAAACAGAAGAAAGTCAGTTGAAGACAGATTGGAGAAAGAGTTAAAATGAAGCTGCTGTGAGAGTTGCATTGGGTATCTAACCTTGACTTTTCTTTTTTGCTAGGTCTTTATACCCATTTGTAAAAATGAAAATACAGAATTCTCCTCTTACAAAAACAGTGGGATCGCCGGAATGCAAAAAAATTTTTGGGAGCTCAAGGGAAGACAAGGAAAATTCATGGAAGAGAAATTCACTGAGGTTTAGAATATAGATAGAACTCACATATGACTTAGGAGGACTCTGAGCTAAAAATATTTGGAAGCTATAATGGTATTATACACAGCAGCTCTTGCCTAACCATCTGCTTATCGCGGCTGTTGGAGACAAAGTACTGACTGCAGAGACGTGTGGCTTTACTCTGTGTGAGAAAACAGGCTTGAAGTTAATAATGTTGAGCATAATTGATTTGCATTTAAATTTAATGAGGAAGTAGTTTTGAAAGTGAATAGTCAATTAGCATGCAAAGGGAATCAAATGTCTCTGTGCATAGGTGACAGATATGCTCATGTGCTTAGGCAGTAATAAGTATGTCCCTTTTGCTCTGTAAATGTGGTGCAACGTCTCAGTATCAAGAGAAATCTTTACAAAGTCCTTGATAAAGTATTCAGCTGCTGGGACTGGGGTGATAGAATCAGAATGAATTTTTCACTTCCTAGGCAGTCTTTCATTTAGTACTTGAATAGCAACATAGTTTTGAAAGTATATTGTCTCATGTAGTTGCAAGAAATCGTGAACTGAGTGTTGCAAAGCAAAACCCCAAAGAACAATAAATTCAAAGCAGAATATCTGGGTATTCCTTATATCATAAAATTGAATAAAGGAAGCCAAAAGAAAAGCATGTGTAGGGTAAACTGTAGTTGTATTTCAGCAGTATGTTGGCAGGTTAATGTAGATTTAGAGTAACAATATACAGTCTTAGAAATGCTTTGAAATGCATTTTAAATCTATCAAATACGTGTATTTAGCACGTTAGTAAGATACCTGGAGAAGAAGCAGCTGATGTGACTGTGTAAAGCTGTACTCTCCCAGCTTAGTCTTTCAAGGGAATAAATTTGTGACTTTGAAAGGTCGAGAAAGTGTGAATCAGACTATTCTGAATTTTTACTGTGCAAGGGCTGTAGGAACTGCTAAACCTAGGAGTAAGTGTGCGTCTGGATGAAAAATGAAAGTGGAGCAAGCCTAAAGGTTCTTTGTCAGTGGTCACAGGAAAAGGAAAAACGTGTAGGAAAAAACCAAACAACTCTGCATTCTTACAAGGCAATTATGTTGACAATTAATTAAATTTAGTGCCAAAGTGTTCAAATTTAAAAAAATGTTTATACCGAGAAAATACAAGTAACTAAAAGGCTGAAATTTTAAATGTAAATGTAGGCTAGACAGAACTTCCTTTGTATTTCCAGCTGGTACTGTAAGCATAGGCTAGACAGAACACAGAAATGGTGGGAAATAAAAAGCAGCATATTGTTTTTCAGTGAATGTGCTGGCCTACAAAGACCTTCTGAGTGCAGCAAGAGAGGAAAGCAGAATGGCAATCAAGTAAAACAAAATTAAATGTGATGTGGTCATA